>VMBQ01002418.1:81215-131480 GCA_007657795.1 Dreissena rostriformis
AAAACAGGCACAATGAACCCCTTGGACCATTCTGGAGGAAAATGACCTGAATTCAATATAGCATTAAATATCTTTAATAGATGTGGTGATAATATATCTAAACTTTCGATGAAATATTCGTTTAACAAAAAGTCACAGCCACACGATTTATTGCGTTTAAGCCGATGAACTGCCTTATCGATTTCGTCAGTGGTAATTGGACTATCTAGTCTTCAAATCTGCCGTTATTAGTGTTAAAATTATAAAAACTGCAAAATTGTTCTGCTTGGGTATGATCTACGTGTTTTAAATCGTTCTGGAGAGATTGAAAATAATTATAAAAATCATCAATGGACAACGAATCACTTATGCTGGTTTTATTTTTACTGAAAAGCTTCCAAAAATCTCTAGACTTTGAGTGTCTAAGACTAACGATTCCTTTTAATTGTTTGCTTTTATGTTGCTGACGTTTCGATTTAACAGTACGTTTGTATAATGTTTTCTTATTTATCATAAGCATTCTATCGATATCTGATCTGCTTGTATTGTATTCCATTAGAGCTTTGAAATAGGCAGATTTAGCTAGTCGGCAGTCGTTATCAAACCACTCTGCTTTCTTTAAGAATGTATTTTAAGAGTTAGATTTTCCACTTTCTACTATTCAACTATTAATTATGTGTCCATTATATAGTTGTTTGCATAAAATAATCTTGTTTTTTTTAAAACGGTCTTGCCAATAAATGTATCAAATGAGTTGACTTTAATTAAAATGTGTAACATAGTTGACTTGATGAATACTGAAGTTATTATATTGAAATTAATATGCCGCCAGTTTAACGTTCATTCTTTAATTAATATTTAAATTGATACTTCAACCCAAACTCGAAATTTGTAATTTTCTAATTTTTATTTAATACTTGTGTTTTTATTATTATTTTAGCATATGTGCCCTGGAAGTGATATAATCATTGAACTTATTATGTATCTTGAACCTCCGCCTTTAGTAGAAAACTTGCTCGAAAAGTGATGCTTTACATCGACAATTTCAAACACAAATTGTCGGGAGAGAAAACCCCTCCCGCAACAACTTCACCCGCGTCCCCCATGCAATCGGACTTCCTACGCGCCTGGTTCAATGTGGACAAAACTTTTAGTACCGACATTACAAACCGTGATGTCATTAAGAAGAAGCATATTAACAAACAATCAGTATAATGTCAAAAGGGTATGTGTTAAACAACCTTCATAGTTTATGCGTAAATACATAGTGTTATTTATGTAAAGTTGTACGGCCTGTTAAAATTATATTAAGTATTTATGTTTCAACAATACAAATTATCCTTTTTTCAACGTTATTTTTTAATTTGTTTCAAAATGTAAACACCAAAAGTGTTTTTATAAAGTGCATTTTATATGTACACTAATTGCTATTTATGTAAAACCCTTACTGAGTCGCGTATTTCAATTTATATAAGCATTTTAAAGTATAAGCTCTGGTTATGGACGTAGTTTAAACTTTCATTTCATGTTTATTATTTGGTTTTGAAAAAAATAATATTTGCAGCTCTGTGTTGTTATAAACGTATATAGTTGATGCACTTAGAGGTATTTAGGTTCATATAACGGACACTTGTGAAAAAAAACTACCGAAAAGCGGCGGTCAATGACGTACCAAGTAGTTCAAAATACTTTTTCCGTAGACAAAATTAATTGCCGATAGCTAAACATGGAAATTATTTGTGTCCAAATAGAAGGTTTACTGGATTTAACTAGATCATTTGCCCATCTGAACCTTTGACGATCAATGACAACATAAGGTGGAGATTATGGGATCGACGAGAATACTCCAGTACTAGATTAGTTGCAAGTCCTTAGCCAAAGCTTCCAATTTCTTAGCAACTCAGTAATGTCAACCTTTATTGCTGCCACATATCTGATGCTTCTGCTCAAATTTCCAATAAGTCCACAATCCTTCCATATAGTGTCTTCGAAGGTCGTAATTGAGTGTGAATTCGAAATGAACTAAGCGCAGAAGTGTTTAACATCGTTTCCGTAACCGGGAAGAATTCCCCAGATACGCTGGGAACAAATCGGCGCTTGCTGACGTGTTGGGCGTACTAAAAAATAGTATCTCAAAATGTCACGTGATGTTTTTCATTTTTATTATAAGAATATTATGTTATTTTGACGCCGACAATACATCTAAACCCTATAGATATGTAAAAAGTTCGTATCAAGTATAACCTTATATATATAGAATCAAAATTTTAAATCGTATGTCGTGTTTCAAAATAGAACACAATACTACTCATAATATTTTAATACACACATACAACACGTTATTTAATGTTTAAAATATACCGCATTAAACATGTTTACAACAAGTTGACAATTGTCTGTTGTATTTAATTAATCTAATTTGATTTACTTTAAACGTATTCAATTACATTAAATATGCATTTTATAAAATGCGTCTTTCACAATGCATATATTTGGATATAGTCTGCAGATTAAAAGATTGTTTTTGTATTTGTTTTTGTCAAATGACAACCCGAAATACTTGGAAATTGTTCGTTTACCTCCATGGCTTGTAATCGGAAGGCATTAGCGTGCAATAAAACAAAGATTACTCCATTACTTGGTATACGGCCATTCTACTAAAATGACTTCTTTACAATTGAAGAAAATGGCAAGTTAAAATCTCCATATATACGAAAACGAATGTGTGCTTTATATTAAGACAAGCAAAAAAACACTCTCGATACGAAAACTGTTTGGATTATCATATTTGGCAAATACACGTATTACTAAGATAGCGATAACGTTAACTGTTGCGTTAATAGCCGGAGTTTTGCATTGGTATCCCGTATGTCTTAAGTCATAAAGGTCAATCGAAAGAGAAACGTTTTTATTAAATAATGAACGTGTTGTTGTAATCATAACAAAATACTATATATATCACAGCTGTATTTGTGAAAAACAATAATAGTTTTTTTTTTCAGTAACAAAACTTTAGGAACATGTCCCATGTCCCTTTTATAATAGTTTACATTATGTGCAAGGCTTTTTCAGACTGTATTGAGAACGCTTGATGAAAATAGTGTCATTATAATTAAACCTTCACTAATTGTATATGTTGTAACTTTTTTAAGAATTTTAGCTTGTTTATAAGCTATAAATAAATAGTTATCAACGTATTTTTTACGTTTCAATATGTTACAAAGCCGTGAACGAATAATGACAACGTGTGGAAAGTAATAGTATTTTTTATTTCTTGGTTCGTCATACCATTTGCATAGTTGCTTTTGTAGTAAACATGCAGGACGTGTTTTAAAAACGCTTAGTATGCTTCATTTGCATTTTGTCTTTTTATTATTGGTCAAGTCGCAACAGTTAATGCACAACTGACTGTCTCTAGATATCACTTCATGCTGTACATGTTACTACTTTTATTATTCATTCAATTTCAAAAGTCAATACCACAAAATGCATACTCGTTGACGAAATTCGCATTTGAAGTATCTTTATGCTTATACACGAAGTGCAAAATAAGGCAAGAATGCGGATAACAATGTGCTAACATTTTGAGATTCGTTTGAAAACGATATCAATTCATAATCTGGAATAGTAATTTGTAAATACTTGTTTTAAGTTGGCTTAATCAAAGTATGCAGGTAGTACCATGTTTGTATTGAATTGTATTGACTTGTCTTGAAAACACTCTGTTGCAAATGGGTAATGCGTGATAGATGATTTCCGTGCAGTCCTTCAGAAAGAATAAAATACAACCGGTTTGCTGTAAGTATTGTGTTGATGTTGCATGAATCACGGAATCCGATTTCGAAGTTCCCTGAATATACATGTTGCATGGTTTCAATCATTAATGTTTTTAAAAGCACACTTTTCCAGTCACATAACAATCATGATAAAAAATGTTTCACACAATAATGCGTCGGTAAATATTAACATGTCAATTGCCTGCAAAGTTTCAATATTCTGGAAAATACCGATCTAAATGGAAATCAAAAAAAGAAGTATGAATATATAAACACCGATTTTGTATAAATGCAAATCCAATTACCTTTTATTTCAGAAACAACTTTACGCTTATGTTTATCCATGATTTTCATTTTATTGATATTCCTATAAAAAAAAAATTGAATACGTCAGAAATGGTCATGAGCCCATGTATTCAGATGCATGCGCCACTGTAAACAATGTTCAAAGCCGCAAGATTCGCAATTCGCCTATGGTGTCGAAGAACTTGTATGTTTGGTCTGTGCTGTCAATGGTAACGTCAGATTGTATTCTCTTTAAAATGCAATATTATGGTATTACACTGTCTGAACATGTATTCATATTGTACTCTAATATTAAAAGAAAGGCGACCCCCTTCGAACCGTCAACAGAAAGCGTAACTTTGTGATGTTTAGAACAATACTGAACACTTATTGGCAGAAACGGAATAAGCTTTGCCTTTTAAACCTAATGGTTGTGTCATCACGAATAGTTGGTAGCGTTGCACATCGTTTCACACACACCAACTCTAGTTGTCCTAGGCTAGCAGTATACAACGTCCGCCTTCAACAAACCAATTAATTTCAGTATTTTAAAAGCACATGTCATTGATAACGTACTGACATGCAAGCTGTATCTGTGGTAATGTCGCCTGCACATTGATCTGATAAAAAACTGGGTTACTTTTATGTAATTCATGTGTGCACGTATTACAAATCCGTTATCGAATATCAATAAAAAAATAACCCGATTCATGGCCAAGACACATAATATGTTCATACACTGGTCAAGGAAATGTCTAAAACATATATGTTGAATGGAGCTCGAAGTGTTAATATTAAAACAAAATAAGAACAAAATAACGCCGGAATCACAATCAATAGATATCTGTTGCTAAAATCTACTCGTCGTTTACGATTGTTTGAGTTTATCACACAGCCGTATAATAAGCACACGTTCAGCATTAAACACTTTTTCACAAGAAAAAGATATTACAAACTAACGAACAACAGATATACTCATAAAATACATATTGACGAAAATCTTTACAATAAATATTGACACTATATGTATAAATAAACATTTTTGCTAGTATCGACGAATCACGGAATTCAACGCCATGAAACAGAACACATAAATAGAAGCACAATTCATAAAACATATTTCTACAGGTCATGGTACAGATTTATCAAATCCTCATTGTCAATACTTTTACTACAGTCCCAGACGATTCATTATAATGCGCACCATTTGAACAGATGAGGACAAGGTAATTGGAAGACACAACCAATTACACAATGTACGGTAATTAGAATCCTTAAATCTTCAATAACAACTAACATAAAGTATTTTGTCATTGCCCACTATCTAAATATAAAAAGGGCAATTTTTAATGGAAATTGTTAAAGTTTGGTCTCTGCAAATTATATGAAAGAAATTTGTCTGCTGTGTAATTATTTTGTGTGTTCAGATTTCCATGTTTGGGAAGCAGTGAAAAACATTTTAGTATTTCATTTTAAACAATGTATGTTTAGTTTACATAGCATAGTAAGTGTTTACCAAAACATTACATAAACAGTACATACTAAATGTATAGAGATGTGTGTAGGCTTTGGTCGAATATCACTTATATTTCAGAGGTTGTCAGATAAAGTAGTTTTTGTCTGTGATTACACGTGAATTAAAAAAGCAACAATCTACGGGAATTCACACGTGGATTTTTATTTTATGTTTTTCTGCCGTTTCCTTACACTGGAAAATGACTTTGTTGTATATTATGACGTAAATCATATAAGTATTGACGACACAATTATGGCGTTCATTCTCAAAAATTGTGTCTGATTTCGTAGACTATCATTTGTATTTTATTCGGGAACATGGAACATGGATTAAACTCGAATACATTTTTAGAGAAACGAAAGTCAAGTCCAAACTTGTCTCATTTAACAAGACATAACACGTTGATTGATTGGTTCGCAGAGTTTACAATTGGCCTTTGAATTCTCAGGGGCATAGAACAACGCAGGTCGATAATTTATTCTTTACCCCATCAGCTATTTGCTATTACAACTGCATCAGTAATGCTGTGTCCATCCTAATAAATCGTAATTATAGTAAGCCCACTTTTGTTCACATGGGATTCATGGATTGATTTGTAACTATAGTATATATGACGTCAACTTATATTTTGTTTCAATGTGGACATATTTCATGCACCGTTTTACAAGCTCTACAAAAAGCTATCCACGTAAGATAGTAGATTGTACACGCTTATTAAACGGTTTCATTTACAACACGAAATTAGGTTTACTACATTCCGATCGAGAATTCTAGTGGCTGGTTATGACATTTAGCATGTCATTGAACTCTACTAATTGACTACTTAATATACAACCTTTTTTAAGTGATTGAACTGATTTGGTTCCCAAGTCGTATCACTGTTGGTGTGCTTGCCCGGACATATCCGGATATCAACAATATAAATACAAAATCCTATAATTCTTCGTATTTAAGCTCATAAAGAGGATTATGCATGTTCAGGGCATAAATTGTATGAAGTAAGAAAATAGACCGTAGCGTAAAATTGATATTTATTTCATAAAAACAAATGCAAATGTATCTGAAATAAAAGCGTCAAACAATACAATTGTGTTTATATAAGTACGTCATACATTTTTAACAAATACGACCTAGTGATTTTTCATCTTAGTGTCGTCTGACGTCACAGTTTAAGTTCCACTATATGTTACTTTGAAATACTCTTATATTAACAAATATAAAATCCGAATGTGAAATAAGTCAATCTGAAACACCAGCTAGTGTCTCCACTGATATCCGCACATGCCATAATTAACCGCATAGTTGTTGCATTCCTATATACTATTTGTTCTGATAGTATTCTTTCTCACACCATTTCATTTGGGTTGCTGTATGCGGACTTACCGAAACTGACCCAAACCCAATTGAATCTATTATTGGTTTAATCATTATGTATTCGTCACGAAGGCGATGCGCTATCTCTTTAAAGTAATAAAGCGAACCCGGAAAAAATACAAGGCACAAATTCTTGTCCGCGCCTTTTGGTCTAGGCGTTGAACGATAACGATAATAAATTTACGTCCGAAGATCCTGCTTTACTGGTTCTTTAATGGTAACTAATTTCTGTATATGGCATACTTGTAAACATACAGGAATAATACGTGGTTAACGCTCACGCATATGTTGAACGTTGATATACATAGCCGTTGATGAATGGCTAGCGGATGGTTGCAATACTTGTCCTAGAGTTTCAATTTGCGTATATTGAACAAGAGAAAATACCAGATGATTGCATATTCTTGATGTTGCGTCAAATGCAGGATTGTGTGTAAGATCTGTACCATGATGCTATGTGGATGTCTTACTCTTCAAATGAGTATTCTAATTGGTAATTTGTTTATTTCAGAAGACAGAAACCGATAACTTCATTCCCACAGAATGTACACAAGACTTCTTGCAACACAAATATTTACAACGTTAATCATCAGGTAATTTAAGTAAAATCACTTCTACGATAGTTACTGAAGCCAGATAATTCCTTTATTCAGTATTTATTTAGGTTTAAAAACATAACAAAATGAAGTCATCTGCCGGCCAGTTATATAATAAATTGAATATATGTGTTATTAATCAGTATTCGGTAACCTGAAGGTAAATACCAACGTATAAATATTGGTTTCTGCTTAACACTCTTGTAACTTACTCACATGTTTAAACTATTTTTCCTTTAATTGAGTTCGTAAATCGGATTTTCTTGCCCCTCAATTACTCACAAAATCCGTAAAAGGCCAAACGTTGTCGATTATAAAAGTTCCTGTTTGGAGTTCTATAATGTATGTGGCGGCAAATATTTTAACATTAACAACATATACTTCTTATGCGAATATATAAATTGTATCATAAAATGCCGTTAAATTATTACCAGTATAAAGATTTCAAGAGGGAATCTTGAGGCATAAACAGCGATGAAATGCTGCCGANTAAGTATAAGCATGAGTATTAGTATTATTATTTTTATAAGTATAAGTATAAGCATTATTATTAGTATAATTATTAATATTATTATAATTATTAATATTAGTAAATTTATAATATAATTATAAGTATAAGTATTAGTAATATGTGTTATGCACAAAATTCTATATTAACGAGTTTCAATTTTCCCAAATTTAGCAATAATCACGACACAATAATTTTTCGCTTTATCAAAAACGAGGTTTGGGATGTGCAGTTATGTAGATTTATAAGCTGTCAATTTACGTTTTTAATCTAAAAATAATAGCTGCATTTAATGTTTCATATACACAATAAACCTATACATAAAACATAATTGTCTTTATTAAGTGAATTGTCGCTTATGTGAAACAATGTGTTCTTTACGCGAAACTTGCAGTTAAGGACCAGGGCGTGTATCGTTGGGTACATATTTTGAGATGACACGGCACTTACGTAATTAACATGTTAGCATACAAATTAGTGCAATAATCCAATTAAAACACTGTCTTCGGGAAATTTAGTTACTAGTAAAGCAACCTGGAGGATCGTTTAAATGTGAAATACATGTAAAAGAGTAAATAAAACTATATTTAAGGCAGCATATAGAGATAATATTGATCATGATTAAAGGCCCATAAAAGGTGACAAATCCAATCATTAGGCATATAAACTGGTCTAATTTTTACCGGATTTCCGTTACTCTTGCATAAAAAATGATAATAACACAGCTTAGGTGCAACGTTGTCCAGAATTATGGAAGATATACCCGTTTTATATTTGGAAGAAATGTTTACAACTTTGCAATTAACATGGTGTGTCGCCTCAAAGCGGTGACGTATGCTTAAAATAGTCGAAAGAAAATTCATTTTTAATTATGTTTTAAACAACTTTTTACCAGCAAAAAGTTACTTATTAGATCACTACAAACGTTTTAACCATTTAGAAGAGACCTACTTTGTGAGTGATACCGGAACACGTTGAAAATCAACGATATATTTTTGGTGACCTGAGTCACTTTCACTCTCACTTTCCCGAGTAAACAGTGATGTCAATACACTGATTGTTTGTAAATACAACTGACTTGGATGACACCGTATTTTGAGCTCAAAACAAGTTGTACTGCTCATTGTTTTATGGTAATGTACAAAAGCTTATATATATTGTTTTTGATAACCTTTGAAAATAAAATATGCAAACAATATTTAAAAATCGGTAAATAATTACGGATCGTCACCTTTATAGGGCCTTTAAATAATAATGCTATTAATTGCACGAAGTATTTCTTTTACTTTCTAGTTATCTTTCTTAGTATACCGATGATAAGCTATTTTAACGGCTTTTATTTTGCTTAGTTAACACTATTAAGAAATGCAAAGTGTTTACGGATTGATATGTATATGGTATAGGGGAGATAACTTCCAACTCTTTATACAATCAAATTCATCGTGAATAATCGATAGATAATTGTAATACCAACACATTCCCATCTTAATTGGAAGGAGGATTTAGAAATCTGCAAGTATGGTGTTATGTTTACAAAACTTTATATTGTCAAACATTGTCGCAACTCTTTAACACATTCAAAAATGTTGACAAGGATTTAATTTATTTGATATGTTGAAATGTATGTCTAATCAATACTGTAGTTAATAACTGGTTTGCTAAGTTTTAATCACATGCAGATTTTTCTATTCTATGGCGACAATTACGTGTAAACAGAGTCTGAATTGTGGCAAATATCATTAAGAAAATAATGGCGACACATTTTTTTTAAGTTGAGAAATTAAGTGACAACAACTTTTGTTTGAACGAGCGGGAACCCCGAATCATGTTCTATGATTAGATCAATAAAATGTCTTTAATCGAACACATCATCATGTTTTATATGATCATACTATATAATAACAATTACATTTAAATTAAAACTCTGGACATAATAATTGTATATAATTAAATAGTATTTAAATTACAAACCGTAACATAATCATTTAAATAATCATATCACATTGAACTTTAAAAAGCTGTTTATAATCATTGTCTTAAATTAAGTCGCTCGACAATTACAGAGGCAGTTGTGCAGGATGAGACAGCCAGAGGGAAACTGGAAACAGAATCGATTATAATGGGTGGCAGAAACACTAAAATAGCAAACAAAGAGGCACGTTTGCGGGAACTGACGGCACTGACAGCCAGGGGGAAAGAGGACCTTCCATCGGCGGTTATAGATGGTACTAACACTATATCATCAACAACAGAGGCAGGTGTGCATGAACTGAAAGCACAGACAGCACAGGGGAAAGAGGACATAGAATCGACGGTAATAGATGGTACTAATACTATAACATCAACAACAGAGGCAGGTGTACATGAACTGACAGCACAAACAACCAGGGGGGAAGAGGACATAGAATTGACGGTAATCGATGGTACTCACACTATAACATCAACAACAGAGGCAGGTGTGCATGAACTTACAGTACAGACAGCCAGGGGAAAAGATGACATAGAATCGACGGTAATAGATGGTACTAATACAATAACATCAACAACAGAGGCAGGTGTGCATGAACTGATAGCACAGACAGCACAGGGGAAAGAGGACATAGAATCGACGGTAATAGATGGCACTCACACTATAACATCAACAACAGAGGCAGGTGTGCATGAACTGACAGCACAGACAGCCAGGGGGAAAGAGGACTTAGACTCGATGGTTAAAGCTGGTACTAACACTATAACATCAACAACGGAGGCATGTGTGCATGAACTGACAGCACAGACAGCCAGGGGGAAAGAGGATATAGAATCGTCAGTAATTGATGGCACTTATATTATAGCATCAACAACAGAGGCGGGTGTGCATGAACTGAAAGCACAGACAGCACAGGGGAAAGAGGACGTAGAATCGACGATAATAGATGGTACTTACACTATAACATCAACAACAGAGGCAGGTGTGCATGAACTTACAGCACAGACAGCCAGGGGGAAAGATGACATAGAATCGACGGTAATCGATGGTACTAACACTATAACATCAACAACAGAGACAGGTGTGCATGAACTGACAGCACAGACAACCAGGGGGAAAGAGCACATAGAATCGACAGTAATCGATGGTACTTACACTATAACATCAACAACAGAGGCAGGTGTGCATGAACTGACAACACAGACAACCAGGGGGAAAGAGGACATAGAATCGACAGTAATCGATGGTACTTACACTATACTATCAACAACAGAGGCATGTGTGCTTGAACTGACAGCAGAGACATCCAGGGGAAAATATGACATAGAATCGAAGGTAATTGATGGCACTTACACTATACTATCAACAACAGGGGCAGGTGTGCATGAACTGACAGCACATACAGCCAGGGAGAAAAATGACATAGAATCGGTCACAATCGACTGTGGTAACACTTTAATATCATACACAGTGGCAGGTGTGCGGGAACTGACAGCACAGAAACAGATCATAGAATCTGTCGTTATGGAAGGTGTGGGGGAACTAAAGGCACAGATATCGAGGGGGAAAGATGACATACACTCGGATTTAAAGGCCGTTAAAGAGGAAATGTTGGCTCAAGCCAATTTCAGAGATTTAAAGACAAATGATGACGAAGCGATGCAACGCAAAGGTAAGCATGCATTTTTCATATCACACGGTAACAGTTACAATTGTTCATACTGTCGAAGTAACACATGCTTGGAATAGCTGGAAACATATTGAGCACAGTGATTTTTTTACCTGCATTTTAACATATTATGTATACAGTAAAACCATCGATTATTTTAAACATAAACAGTACAGTTTGTTTCATACGAGATATGCTATTTACACTAATGATAGCGAAAGTGGCATTGATTTCCATGTAATCCAAGATTATTTTTTTTGCGTCTATAAAATATCCAGTAGGCTTAAAAAAAATCGCATGCGTTAATGGTCTCGTATGGTCCAAGAAGGAGTTTATATAGTCGCCTAAATGTGTTTGATGTTAATACAAAGATATTTTCACGGCGTCCAGGTAGGATAATTGTGGGGAGTGTTTGTCTTTGATTAAAAAGAAGCAATTTATTTGGGTTCCGATAGCTTATCATAAACCAATAACCTTAAATAACATAAACGTTACATGAATTTTCTGTAAGAAGTGGGCATATGCATTTAATATCCGGTCTGAAAGACGTGGGACGAGATAACGACATAAATAAAAACACCCACATGAATATTTATGCAACCGTTATTGCATGATAGTCTTACCTTTTAACGGCACAGCACAGAAGAAAATTATAATCCTTTGTCGGACCTTTTTGGGGAATCTGGTTAGATGTTAAATTATCAAATATGTATTGCACACATCTCTACTTTCTTTTCTTAACAGTTAGCGAGACGTTTAATCGAAACCTGACTGGTCAATCCAATGGGTAAATCATCCTGTACTATGCACTATTTTGTTTTCATGAACTCGTGCGACCAGAATTTTAATTTTAGTACATACGATTTTCAAATAAATTGTTGAAACTTAATATCCGTAAGAACTCTGTATAGTTTGTTCCAAAAAAGGATATTTTTAAAATGTTCATTATATTTCATTATTTTGAAAATGCGCAGGAATACTTACATTACTATCTGCTTTGTTTGCGACGTTGAATGTAACGTAAGATAACTATTCTTAGAATCAATAAATGAGAGATTTTTATCCTCTTTAATTATACAGTGGAAAATGAACTATTGTTACTTATCCCAATGGATTATCATGGATGGTCGATACATGTTAGGGCAATTGGTTTAAACATATTTATTTCGGAATGCATATACATCAAATAAATACAAAGTAATATGTGGATTGACCTGGAAGCTAAACTTAGATTAGTGTAGGTCGTTAGGGAAATTATAAGGTTTATTTGAATGTTGATATTTATTTAAATGACTGTCCCCTATTGACCGGTTTGAGATCCTTATATAGGCTCAGGGATGATGGAACTGTATACTGGAATGCTGACAACCAATCACATTTCAGTATGAAAATGACAATTCTGGAAGTAACTGAGCGTTACATCAAATAAGCTACTACTTAACAAACCTGACCTGTATTAACAATAATAAATTAAACATCAACTATATTCATCTTTAAGGATCAGTATTTTTTTAGATTATGGAAAGGCCTACATAATCAAAGAAATAAATTGCAAATACCTATGATCAGGGCCTTTTACATTTGCATATAAAGAACGTACACAATACTTTATAAAGATAAAAATATATAAAAAAGATGGTAAGACCGTTTTTATGATTTGTGGAATTATTTTAAAAAGTGTGTATGTTTGTTTTCAGAGATGATGGCTATGATGGTGGCACGTTACAAAAGAATACTGAGTAAAGTGACAACCTCGCCATTAAATGATTTGGTTCAAGCTAGGGTAGATGACATTTATATGCCACCAAATTTGCAGCTGATGGTTAAAGACAAAAGCAGTGGGTCCTTCAAGAAAACTGGTTCACCAATTACGAAATACAGCAAAGTGTTTATAAAGGATGGTAAATACAACCGAAACATGTTCATTCAAGGCGAGGCAGGGTCAGGCAAGTCCACATTTCTCTCCAAATTAGTTATGGACTGGTGTATGATAAATACAGCACCATCAGTCGAACACATACAGACGGATGAAACTAACACTGACGATTCTGATGAACGAATGAGACCCACTTATCTCTTTGAAGACTTTACTATCCTGAACGAGTACGCGTTTGTCTTCCATGTCACTTTAAGGGATTCGGTAAATGAGTTAAACATTTTAGAGATGATTCAAAAACAAATAATTGACTCAATTCATGGCAATACGGAAGATCGCGAAAATGCGTACAAACTTCTGAATAAGATCATGAAACGTGAACGTTGCTTGATATTACTGGATGGTTTAGATGAGTGGACCGGAAAAGAAGATCATGGCCTACCGATATTGGCTGAATCTTACAGCCAGTGTGATGTGCTGATTACATCTCGACCTTGGAAAGTGACAGAAGCGAGGATACCTGACGCGCAGATTGACACGCTGCTTCAACTTGAGGGAGTAAACAAGCCTTTTGAGGTGAGCAGAAGACTGCTTGGCTGTAGCGATGATTGTAAAGAAAGCAAGGATTTGGACAAAAAACAATCTGACTTTGAATCGTACATATTGAAGAACAACTTGAGTAAGTTTCTGATTTCGCCAATGATGTTGCAGTTGATTGTGCAGTCATGGATTGAAGGGACGGAACTGAAAGGCTCCATGTGTGAAATATTCAGCCTCTTCCTGGAAAGTCTTCTTAAGAAGGCAAACAGGAAAACAAGAAAATTTGAATCGCCACCCTTCCGATGCTTCACAGGCACTGAATACATACGGCCAAATATTGAAAACGTGGATCGCCTTGCTGAAGCGGCATTCCGTTTGTTGTTTTCAAACACAAGAGAAAGCTCACTAGTTTTTTGCTCTACAGATTTGGTGCGATTTAAACTTGATGAAGGGGAACACCATGAGTTTGCATTAAAATCCGGTATTTTATCGGCAACGCGAAAGGCGTCTGAATTGCGATCATCTTCTTCATTTTCCTTCATCCATAAAAGCGTGCAGGAATTCCTCGCTGCCGTTTATATTGCCAACAATACCCATCTGATTGATGACATTGTATCCGCATATCTTAACCGTTACAAGGAGGCATATCTCGAAATTTCACAGGTGTTTATATTCCTTTGTGGACTGAAAATATCGGCTGGGAATAAGCTATCTAGCATGATGAATGAGCGCAATGTTGATCATGATTGGAGTCATACTGAGTTTTCAGAAATCATACTGTCAGGATACCGAGAAGCTGTAGCGAATAAACATTCTGACAGTAACCTCAAACTCAGTCACTTTTGTTTCTTCAAGCAGGCATCCGAACTAAGAGACATACACAACATCTGGAAAAACAACATGTCTATTGTTCTGTCCCTTAAGCTAATTGTTGACAGAGGCGAGTCTGCATCTCATTATGAGTTTGACCTGTCAACGTGCAGCAAGCTGCACAAGATAGTCTTATGGGGAACCGGCATATGGCTAAAAGGTAAATATATAATAACATATTTGTATACAATGTGTGTTTCCATGTGTATAGTCCATAGATCACGTGCTTTGTTTTTATATTGTCGTAGTCTGATAAACAGTTTTCTGATTTAACTTCATCAGCTTATACAATACCATGTCAGGTAGTAAATATACATATGACATATAAACATTAGCAAGAGCGTGAATTGTCATTGTTCGAAACAGCCCTTTATCATAAAACTTAAGTTTGAAACATTCATGTGAATATGACGTTATCATAATCTATCTATCATAATGGCGCAGTTTGAGGAAAACACGAGTCCTCCTGTTTCCCGAAGAATCATTGCTTAAATAAGTATTTACAACAGTTAAAACGCACTAACTAGTTTAATGTTTTGCTTAAGATTTATACCTCTAAACAGGGTACGGTATCACAGTTTGCGATTGAATAAACAATTCCGAGATAATACAATTGAAAACAAAACGAATTAAACTTAAATTAAAGGCTTTTGATATTCTGTTTTGGTTGTTTATATTTCATATGCTTAAATGTAAATAAGTGTTTCTAGTGTATATAACCTGGTAGCATAAGTTATTGGCATTATTTGCATAAGATAAAAAAAGCATATTAGTGGTGTTGTTAAAAGCTTGGAATGTGCACTGTACGTATTTTATAAAACACCTAAGATCTTATGCGGAAAGACCTTATTTCTAATGTGGAACGTATGTTACACCTTTAAATAGTTGACACTTCCCCTTAAAAATATATACTTACAGGGAATCATGAACATACCTCTGAATACAGTTCTTACGCCGGAATACAAATAGGGTTTGTTTACTCTTCAAACAATCTTGCTAATGAATAGAGCGTCAGTAGCTCGGGCAACTAGTGTATGGTTTTCGGCATTTGTACACAGGTTTACTATTTTGTTAGAGTTCTCGTCTGTTTACAAGTTTATGTTAATTTGTTTGTGATCTTTTACGGATATTTGGTTTACGACGGCACACGCGGTATTTAATCTTTCGCATTAAAACACAACGTATGATACGCTTTCGTTGTATTAAAAATGCTCTTCTTATTCAACTGACAAATACAGAAACATTGCCGCATCTGGAATACAATTGGGTATTTCACGCTGAAATTCACAATTCACGCCATTTAAAAAGAAAAATAGTAAAGCAATCAAATGGAACACATGTCAAACGATGTTTGAAAAATCATTGTTGAAATCAATAATGTTCAATTAAGCGTTTTGTATCGGTTAAAAGAGACAATTAGTTTATTAAGAGTCAATGCAGGGAATGATATTCATCATTTCACACGATATTTAAATGATCTTTTTATTTGAACAACACTGTTCAATAAAGCGCTTTTAATCCGTCGATTAAGAACGATTCGGAATTCTGACGCTTCGAAATTGAACAATGACGTTAGTTAAATCTGTTTAATAGTCAGCATCAAAAGTTCAAAGGGTTCTCAATACATAACGACAATTTGAAATGCTGTAAAACAATATGTGTTCATTGGAAATAAAATATATTGTTTCAATGTTTGCTATGTTTTGTTACTACTTTCTGCGTTATGTATATTTTCACAATGGTNGTTGAAATGTTGCAGAGTAATTAAATTCATAGAAGTTTCAATTATGAATTTTCTCCTTCTATAGTATTAATAACATTAAGGTAGGCACTACTTTAGTTAAAGATATGATCTGATTTACATGTTTATCGTTTATGTATTTGGTCAAAATGTGAATCATATGCATTCGTTATTGTACACATAACCAATTTACCGGTGTTTGTTAACCAAACACATTTGTCGGTTCTATAAACTTATTACATTAGTTCGATACGTATGTTACGTTATTTCATGTTAACCATCTTATTCTACTATCTTTGATGTGAACTCACATAGTCGATTTTAAATAACTCATCAAATTAGTTAGAAATCGTGTGTACATATTTCAATACCAATTCGGTCCGTATTTCAAATACTGTGAATTAATGTGCGGAGGACTTCGTGTTGAAAATCATTGTTCATATATTTTTACATTCTGTTGTTGTTTTTTTTAATATTGTAGACAGAACACTCGCCTAACTTTATAAACCGAAAAATACCATTGTGAAAATATACATAACGCAGAAAGTAGTAACGAAACATAGCATACATTGAAACAATATATGTTTATTTCCAATGTACATATATTTTTTGTTACAGCATTTCAAATTGTCGTTATGTATGAAGAACCATTTGAACAGATTTAACTAACAAAATTGTTCAGTTTCGACGCGTTAGAATTCCGAATCGTTCTGAATCGACTGATTAAAGACGCTTTATTGAACAGTGTTGTTCACATAAAACGACCATTTAAACATCGTGTAACATGATGAATGTCATTCCCTGCATTGACTCTTTATAAACTAATTGTCTCTATTTACCGATACAAAATGCTTAATTGAACATTATGTTTTTTAACAATTATTCATCAAACATCGTTTGACATGAGTTCCATTTCATAGCATGACTAGTCGTTTCTTTTAAATGTGGCGTGTTCTGAGAAAACTGGGCAAAATGCTTGTGCGTAAAGTCATCCCAGATTAGCCTGTGCAGTCCGCACAGGCTAATCCGGGACGACTCTTTCCGCCTAAACTAGATTTTCGCTAAGAAGAGACATCATTTAAACCACAAATTCCATAAAAGCGGAAAATGCCGTCCCTGATTAGCCTGTGCGGACTGCACATGCTAATCTGGGATGACAATTTACGCACAAGAATTTTGCCCAGTTTTGTCAGAACACGCCACAATTGTGAATGTCAGCAGGGAATACACAATTGTATTCCACAAACCGCACTGTTTCTGTATTTTGCAGTGGAATAAGAAGAGAATGTTTCATACATCAATATCGTTTCATATGGCGTATTTTAATGCATTCATATACGATATGGACACGATAAAATATAACGCATTTCGTCGTTAACCAACTATCCGCAAAAGATCATGAACAAATAATCATGAACTTGAAACGAGACGAAAACCGTTACAAAATAGTAAACCTGTATACACATGTCGAAAACCATACAATAGGGGTCCGAGCTACAGATGCTCCATTCATTAGCGAGATTCGATGAAGGGTGAAAAACTATATTCTAATTTTGGTCCAAGCTTCTGTGTTCCCAGGTATGTTTATAAACCCTTGTTGGAGTTATATTTTAACGGGAAGTGTTAAGCTATTAAAGCTGTGAAAAAAGGCAAAATACCGTATGTCTCCTCTATAATAAATGTCGCGTATATTCAAAGCATTTTACAACACAATAAATATGCAAAGTTTAGCAAATAAATGCTATTTTAAATCGCTACCTGGTTGACAAAAACAAGTAATATTCATTTCCCTTTCAAACGAATACACAATATTAACAACCGATACAGAATATCAAAGTCGTTAATTAAAGTTGAATGTTTTATTTGTTATTTTATTTTCAGAGAATGTATGTTCAATTGCAAACTGTGATACTGTATACATACTAGTAAGTGCGTTTAACGATGTTTGTCACAGGGCGAGAACAATTGTGCGACCAGTCCAGGAATAGAACCCGGGCCCTCGCTATCAGGGCGAGTGCTCTTCCGACTGAGCTAATCGGGCCACCACAAACCTTTCCCTTGACGTGACCAAGTCCATACCTTGAAATACACCACACTTAAATACAGGGATTCGGGGTGTTATATATTTTACTATTGCCCTCTGAGAGCAATCCCAGGTTAAGTCACGGCCTCATGTTGGAATCGTTTTTCCTCGGACAGAGCTATTATCATGGATAACGGTGCGTTCACATAAATGTTTCAAACTAAATTTTGGTAATTACCCGATAATTGCTGTATTGAATAATAAAAATGCATGTTCATGATATGTTTTATATCTCATGTGTCTATTTGTTGCATGACATAGTTTTTAATAAGTTAATGAAGTTAAACCAGAACAACTTTTATCAGACTGTGAAAAATACAAGCGTTGCGGACTGTACACAACGAAAACACAAGTTATACAGAGATGTTATTGAATATTTACCTTTTATCCATATGTCTCTCCACCATAGTTGTATTACTTTCAGCTTGCTGCACGATGAAAGGTCAAACTCATAATGTGACGCAGACTCGACTCTGTCAGGGGTAGGCTGGCTCACTTTGGCGAGATCCAAGGACATAACATGGGACGTGGTTTTTGTCCAGATGTCGTGGATGTCTCTAAGGCTCACAAAGGAGTCACAGTTCCAGAACCAAAATGTAAAGTGACTCAGTTTGATTTTTCATGTCAGAATGTTTATTCGATACAGCTTCTCGGTATCCTGATAGTATGGGGCCTGGAAACTCATCATTACGCGAATCAATATCGCGTTCATTCATCATGCTAGATAGCTTATTTGCAGCTAATATATCCAGTCCACAAAGAAATATAAACACCTGAGAAATGTCCATATATGCATCCTTGTAACGGTTGAGGTAACCGGATATGATGTCATCAATCAGATGGGTTGTGTGGGCGATATAACACGCAGCGAGGAATTCCTGTACGCTTTTATGGATTAAGGAAAATGAAGAAGATGATCGCAATTTAGACGCCTTTCGTGTGGCCGATAAAATACCGGATTTTAAAGCAAACTCATTGTGTTTTCCTACATCTAATTCAAATCGCTCCAAATCGGTAGCGCAAAACACTAGTGAGCTTTCTCTTGTGTTTGAAAACAACAAATGGAATGCCGCTTCAGCAAAACGATCCACGTTTTCAATATTGGGCCGTATGTATTCAGTGTCTGTGAAGCACCGGAAGGGTGGCGATTGAAATTTTCTTTTTTTCCTGTTTGCCTTCATGAGAAGACTTTCCAGGAAGAGGCTGTATATTTCACACATGGAGCCTTTTAGTTCCGTCCCTTCAATCCATGACTGCACAATCAACTGCAACATCATTGGCGAAATCAGAAACTCAAGTTGTTCTTCAATGTGTACGATTCAAATTCAGATTGTTTTTTGTCCAAATCCTTGCTATCTTTACAATCATCCATACACCCAAGCAGTCTTCTACTTACCTCAAAAGGCTTGTTAACTCCTTCCAGTTGAAGCAGCATGTCAATCTTCGCGTCAGATATCATAGATTCTGTCACTTTCCAAGGTCGAGTTGTAATCAACACATCACACTGGCTGTGAGATATAGCCTGGTAGGCTTTGACCTTCGTTGCCGATCCACTCATCTAGACCATCCAGTAATACCAAGCAACGTTTCCATGATCTCATTCAGTAGTTTGTATACATTCTCGTGTTTATCCGTATCGCCGTAAATTGAGTCAATAATCTTTTTTAAAGCATCTCTAAACTTTTATATTCATTTACCGAATCCTTGACATGGAAGACGAACGTGTACTCGTTCAGGGTCTTAAATCGTATTAGCAACGGCAGTGTAAGTTTCGTCCGTCTGGAACTATTTTCTGATGTTTTCCTATTTATACTACACCATTTTATAACTATTATGGAGAGAAACGTGGATTTTCCAGACCCTGCCTCACCTTGAATGAATATTTTTCGGTTGAATTTACCATCCTTTAAAAACTCTTCGCTGTATTTCGTAATTGTTGTATCAGTTTTTTTGAAGGCCCCCTTGATTTTGTCCATCAGCTGCAAATTGGGTGGCATGTAAGTATCATCTAACTTGGCGTGGACACCGTCATGTAATGGCGAGGTTGTCATTGTACTAAGTCTGTTGTCGTTATGTGTAATCATCATAGCTAACAGCATTCCTGAAAACAAACTTACACATTGTTTTGAAATATTCCACAATTTATAAAACCACGAGTTGCTTACTCGGTATGTAAATCTTCTTTGAAATATTTATATATCTGTTTGACAATATGTGCCTTAATGTATAACTCATCATAAACAAACATGAATACTGTTAATGTAATGTAACTGAAATGTTACAATAACATGACCATTGACATCAGTTCTTTATATTCGCGTATACAATAATCAAATAAAACAGTGAATTAGTAATAAAGCTCGAGCAGTGCATTCAATAAGTTCCGTTCAAAAACAACAATAAAACAAATATCATGGTCGGTAGCTATATAGCTTCGCAACGTATAATCTACGCAGTATACGTGCATGTTTTAGCCATGTCATTATATGTTACATGTTTAATTGCATATGCATGTGCTTTGTGATACATGTACAATTTGCCAAGGTTTGATTATATGTTATTTATACGAGTGGATATTCTGTGATGAATGTTAAATAACATCAACAACGCAAACAACTCATACCATCGCCATAATAAGAGGCTCACTTCTAGAATGAACAGTGCAATATATTGCCTGTTGACATTGTCTGAATTAAACAATTATCTGATTATAAGACAACGTTTTGCAATCTGTATTGTAGTTACTTAGTAATAACGATTGATGACGGTTGATGCTGGCGCTTAAGATTTTGTATCTGACTACCAATTTCCGAACTGACAAAATAGTAGGTTGCGGTAACACTAACTGAGTTTGATTACGACTAAGTAACTCGTTGTTACAACATAATGTATAAGACTACACGTAGTTTGAGGCTAAACTGTAGAACCTTTAAAAGCGCGAAATTCAATCTGTTTGATTTGGATAATGCCCAAGTATATAGGCCTTTTTTAAGTTAAATAACATGTGACCTGAAAGGCAAGTTATGTTGTTTCCACGACTTAGTTATCTCATTTCAATGGCTGACTTGTTTCCTTCCCACGACTTATGTCATTTGTATGTGTTCGCTATCTCGTTCTCACGAGTAATATAATCGTAAACACGGAGTATCTATGTCGTTAGCACGACTTACTAAGACGTTCCAAAGACTTAATAGGTAATTGACATTGGTTAGCACTTTCATTCTAATGACTTAGTTAATCATCGTTTATCATCTGTTAAGTGATCTTTTACATTGTTTTTATTTTGCTGCGTTTTAATTGTTTGCTTTTGTGCAAGCACATGGCGTTTATATAAATATATACGAAACATGTCCCAATAATTTATGACAAGTTCAGAAAGAATTAATACTTATTCAATAGTTTATAAATGTGTTCAATAAACATCATCTATGCTCATGTAACGAATAGCGTTTCCAAATCTCTAAAAGTAATACTTCCATGATCATTTACGACGTCACAGTTCATTTTAAGCGTTCTTCTGTTAGTAGAATCCGCGCCTTACTTGCAATGCCTTAACACTTATGACTTTTTTAAACTTTCCACAACAAAGAATATGTCTTATTTTTTAATTGAGAGCGTTGCAGACTTTTATTCATCACATAATCCAACCATCTGGCCTCCTAGTAACTCTTTATAGTTGTCCACAACCATGTATATCCGACCTTTTTTTTAAGAAGAGCGTTGCAGACTTTATGTCATCACATGATTCAAACTTCTGGCCTCTTAGAACTCTTTGTGATTCTTAATTGATATATATCGGTCGTTCCATTAGTGTGTTATACCTTTCGGTAATTCATCGATCATTGTTTTAACTATGACTCTAAAACTAGGGATTGCAAAACCATGTTTAAACTATTCTGTACAACGCATTTGTTGATTGGATGGGCATCATAGACCTTTTCACCGCGCTTGATTTAAACGTTTTAATATTACTTTAAATTACTTGTCGTTTTCATTTGCTAGTGTCCATTACGTTGTTTGTGATATCAGTTTTCTGAGACAGCGTTAGAATAGTAGCAGACTACTATAACTATATGTTTATCGGTGACAAAGAAATAAATTAAATTATGCATAATTTACTTGGGGTTAATGCAAATCCATGTTTTGATATTTTGAATCACCCCTGCAATACTATCTTACTTATTATGAATGTACATTTTAAGATATCAATCTGCATGTTACACACAAAATAAGGTCTTTTTTTAGACGAAGATTAGCTTTATGCCATTAAAAACATGTGACCCATTGAGTGTTCCAGTTAAGGTCCAGTCTATGATGCCAGTTGAGCCCCGTTGCGTGATCCGGGATCTTCCGGGATGAATCCGGGCTATACCGGGATGAACCGGGGCTCCACCGGGGACAACCGGGATGAACCGGGGACCACCGGGCTCCACCGGGTAAGTATTAAAATGTTAAATACCTACGGGATGAACCGGGAGTCACCGGGAAAGACCGGCAAGGACCGGCGCGGAACCGGGAACAACCGGGACGGCACCGGGAACAACCGGGACGACACAGTAGCTCCACCGGGGCCCATACAGACCCCGGCAGAGCTACGACAACGCCCCGGTTGTCGCCGGTGGTGCCCTGGTGGAGCCCCGGTGAATGCCGGCAGAGTCCCGATATAGCTACGGTACATCTGTAAACCGGCGCTCTGCCGGGACGCCACCGGCATTCACCGGGGCTCCGCCTGGGCATCACCGGCGACGACCGCGATTAAACCGGGGCGGTGCCGTAGAACTGCCGGGACGCCGCCGGCTTTCACCGGGGATCCACCTGGGCATTAACGGCGACAAACTGGGCTCTGCCGGGGCTTCACCGGGATAAACCGTAGCTAGTCCGGGGTTGACCGGAACTCTGCCGGGTTGTTGACCGGCATCAACCGGGGCGGCACCGGGAAATATTGTGACCGCGTTAAAATTTTTCGACGAATCATCCCGGTTCTCGCCGGTCGACAGGCGTAAGCAAATCGGGATGGACCGGGGCTCTACCGGCAATAGTGAGACTTGGGCTTAATAAACAAGATCAGACGCGAAATTTATGCGAGCTTTCCAAACACCCTTCGTATATTGAAAATTCATGTTCGCTAACAAATGGGAGCAATCTTTCTTGTGCAATGCGTCCCCCCTCAATGTGATCTACATACGTATTTAGTTTCAAGTTGGTACCTCTTTAGTTTTCCCTTTATGTCAGTGTAATGGTTAAATAAAATATGAAAGCAAGAGTTATGTCTCTAGTTTGGTTGTGCACTGCACTTTCTGCAATACGATATTTTAACCTGTGAAGTTTGAACTTGATACCCCTTATGGTTTTCAAGTTATGATACGGACAAGATATTCATCTGGTGGGGCGACGATGCCCTGACGGACAACCTCGAACCAGTCCCCCCCCCCCCACANCGTCGTTATGTGGGGATATAGAAACGGAACGCTTAAATTGAAATGCATGTTATTGGAGAGTTGCAAAACATTCTAACCTCGTGTTGCGTCTTTACCTTAGCCTTGTGTATTGCAGCTATGTCAATGATATCCGACTGATGGGTGACCCTTAAGAACTTGGTATTTTTGCATGACGAAGCAAACAATACGATGCCATTTCATACAGACTCGTGTATCACCGTTTGGCAGCTTTGTCGAGTGTCTGTATGGAAAATAACTATAGTGCTAACAATTAGCAAATTTAGTAATCGAATTAATCAAAGCGTGCGCGTAAATACAAAATGTGAACCATTGATTAACGAATTATTTTGCATTTTGCTTACTCCATGTTCAACTGTGCTGTTATTTTAAAGGAGACTGTATCAATTATTGCGCGGAGAGCATGCTAAAAGTGGGATTCTTAATCAACTTAACCGTAAGCGGTATTCGTTTGCAATATGAACGTTCTGACCAAAATGATTTATGTTCACTAACCGATATGTGTAATACAACCATTATAACAAAAAGCTACACATTTGTTTTCTCGTTTTCCGTTGATGCGTTTCTTAATGAACACAAAGTGTAGCGTCAAAGATGTCAGTTAAAATATAATTATATTTCATCAGTTAAAATATAATTATATTTCAGCTTCAGCTATAACTACAATTTAAATGTCTTTGAGTCAGATTCCAATATATAATTAAAATACGCTTTCCGTTTCTGGTTCTGTGCTCTATGGTAAGTTTTGCATTTGTGTTAGTTTAATTCGATCAAAGGGACATGAGCACATCAAGTAACAAACCATACGTCAATTACGTCGTTGTCTTTCATATTACGTTGACGCTTCAATTCTTGTCTAAGGGTTGTACGAAGCAAATGCAGTAAATGTAAAGTTTGAACTTTATTAAACTATAAGAAACAGACTGTTAAAATATGGTAAGGTTTTTGTGTTTTTTTCCTCTGCTGTTTGTGTGACTCAATGGCAGACTCAGACGACTTCAACTTGTCCAGATACGCTTCTAGCGACGAAATCTTGGTTCATACTTTTGTTGTCATATTCTTGTCTCTGGAAATAAATTGAGCAATACTATAAAATGTTCACATTTGACAATACATTTGAGATGGGGAAAGCGGGTTAAATGCATGTGCCTAAAGCTTATCGGAGACGACAATTTTCACTTTTATGTTTTTTTGTTGTTTAAAAGAAGTCTGTCCTAAGCGATAGTCCAGAATAAGCGGAAAGTGTCGTCCCTGATTAGATTATGCGGTCGTTACAAGCTAATCAGGAACGATACTTATATCACATGCATTAAGCCCGTTTTTGCCAGAGCGCGTTTATTTTATTGAATATCCTAAAAATATATCAGTCAAGAGGATGCTACATAATAAATGTGCTCAAGCTTTATCTGTAACGTGTATGAATTTAGATCTGTATTATTGTTTGTTGATGTCAAGAAAGTGTGCAGGTAAAACACCTTATTTGATTTTAACTATTAAAGTACTTACAGGAATATGTTGTTCTTAGTGGACCACCTTTTTAAATGTGATACATATGTTTCATGTTCTTATGTGTATACATTTATAAAATATCTTTTTCAATGTCGCAAAACAACAGAGTTTCTGTTTAATGGTTGTTTGATCTTTACAAGATGTGATCATTTATAGTAATGATCATTAATAGGTTTTGGCGGCCATCTTAAAAAACAATATCCGGAAGTCCAATTTCGGTAAACTTGTATTATGTTATAAAGAACCTTATACAAATTAACCGCAATCGGACCTCCGGAAAGGTTTTTTTTCATGTTAAAATACCTTTTGTAGCAATGTTTTGAGGGGCAAATTGTATATTTTCCTGACTACTATACGAAAAAAGAATCTGAGCAAGCCTGATCTCAAATATCAGTTCAGGCTTATGAATTTATTCTAATTTTGATTACAGAAGGAAGCATTACACATTATACCATTTACATTACACTGTTACCATTATCAAAATATACCTTATCAATACAATCCAAGCTTACCTGTATACCTGGACCTGTACATGTGAGACATTTCTCTACAGCCCCTTCCTAGCCTTCACGACTTGTATAAAATGTGCTTGTTTATTAGGATTTGTGCAATTGTTCAGAACATAAAAAACAAAATGCAAAAACCAATTCGCACACCAACCATATCGCTGGGCCTAGAATCAAAATCGCAATATTCAGCTTTGAAGTCCAGCGCTTTACAAACTGAGCTGGCCAGCCGAGTAGAATAATTTAGAAATGTGCATACATGCTTTATATGATCAACATTCAAATCATGTTGGTATTATAATAAGTGTCAACAGATGTTAAGAATGAGTTATGTTTTTAAAGAATACAAGTTATACAATGGCTCTGGTAACTTAAAGTATTCGCCATTATAAAGGGTTACAAGTTACAATGTGATTATTACACATATTACACGTTCGCTCTCAGTTACACAACCAGGTTGCATTTTTATTTTGCCAGTTTGCGCATGCTTAATTTGATACCTATCAGTGTCATGCATTATACAAATCTTTACATTTGAAGCATATCACTTTTTTCTTCAAAGCTTCCTGGTGGCCCGATTGTACAGGTCTTCTAGAGTCACTTAAAGGGGATGCATCATATCCTTACCCTTCTCTGGACCCCTGTACGGACAAGAAAAAAACATAAAGAGTCATGCACTGAAAATTTGAATAACTTAAAGGCTGAATAGTTTGTGTATGTGCCGATAAATTGAGGAATTATATAGGAAAGGTGATGGTCCAAAATATGGCAGTTTGTTTAAACCTATTTATTTTAGCTTGATTGAAATGATAGCATGAGCCTTATTGCACTGTGTTATTTTTCACCTTTGGGGAAAGGTGCCAAAGCATTCAGACGTGGACATTGACGGTATTAGGTTGGTTTTTCTCTATAAGCATGATATTTAGACAATTTCACACAGAAGAGCTGGGTCGGACGTCTGAAATCGGCCCGCTGTAGACATATCGGCCCGAGGGCCAGTATGCAGCTAGGGCCGATTATAGACGTCCGGCCCAGATATGCCGTGTGTTATCGTTTATATTACATATCATCCTATTTTTCTCCTTCACTTAAATTTATTTCCAAACCAGATTTCCGTACTTTTATTTTCATTCACTTGATTACGCATTATATGACGTATTTCGTGTGACGTATTTTCTGCGAGGAAACCCATCGGTTTTAGCTAGATGCTCTGGATTTTTAGGACGACAATTCGGGCGTGGTTGTTTATTCAACAATACAATAGTTTTAAAGCATCGAACAAATCCAAAACGTATTTCGGATTGTGTGTTTATGATGCATTATTGGAAACTTCAATAAGAATAAAATAAATCGCTCCGACCGGACATTCGATTTCCTAAATCGTTGGTCAGAAAAGTTAGCATTCGATACAAACGTTTCCATCAAAAAATGTGGTTTGAAATAAATTTAGATAAATGGATTTATAAGCATTGGATTAAAGTTGTCATTGAGGTACGCGTGTTGTTCACTTAATTTTGTGTTTTTATAACTCGTGTTAAATCTCAAAGAGTGTCATTAATTGATGAAAATTACTGATGTTGTTTACAAAAATGGATCGAACTTTATCATTTTATGTCGTATTAAAAATAGTAGGTTAAAATATATACCTTTTCAGCAGGTGATTCTGCAAATTTTAAGCCCTTAATTATCCCTATACAAATCACGTATGGAGACGCTTTACAGTACGTATTCTTTGTAGAACCGGTACTAAGTTGTAAGAAAACGGAAGATACAATATGGCAAAAAAGGGACACGGATGACCGTTTATGGTAGTCCTGTTGTACAGGTAATCAACGGAGACTTTAGGAGTATGAAAAATATCCTAACCTTAATCCTTACCCTTCTCTGAAACACTGTATGCGCAAAAGATACATATGCTGGCCAGAGAGGTCAAATCAAGTGAGCAACATGGAGATTAATATAAAATAGACAGGAGGATGAAGATTATAATGAAGAGAATAATATACGGCAGTTTGAAAGGGACACTTAAAATAAGGTAGCAAAAAACAATACAATTGAACTGGGAAATATGGGTATTAAATGGACATTATTCTTAAGAGCATATCAGGCTGCAATGAAGTAATTCTAATGTTATGGGTAATCCCTGCTCTCCCTCTGATGAGCTTTGCGAAATCATCTCTCACGTTATTACTTTTCAAGTCAAAACACGTTGGAACTTAACTTTAATTGAACAACCCATTATCTTTGACCACTGCCACATTGGAACATGTCAAATACATGGACAAGTGAAAGTATAACCACCTGACTCCTGATAACCTTCTCAAGTCAGAAATATGCATAAAACCAAGTTACAAGACTCTTGAAATTACCTCTGTCGTCGACTACCACCACCAAAGAACATGTTGAAGATATCCATAGGTGAGTGGAAACCGAATCCCCCGCCCCCGGAGCCACCCCTCTTGATGGCCGCCTCTCTGCCGCGGTCGTACGTCTCTCTTTTTTAGGGATCTGAGAGCACGTCATAGGCCTGGCTAATGTGCTTGAATTGAGGAAAGAAGAGCGACATGGGGCTTATGCGTCAAATTGCGTCCCAGATTAGCCCAAACCTTAACGTAACTTTTCTATGGAACAAAATGGGGCATAATCATGCTAAAAGGATGGTGAGTTTTTAAAGGTCTACACAAATGTGGCAAACAAATATTCCAGTTGCAAGTTATGTTGCATTCCAGTTGCAAGTTATGTTGCACACCAAATGTGTGAGACAAACTGTCAGGAATGCCAACAATCGGGGACAAATATCAATTTTCATTAAGTTTACTTAGTACGAATCAATGTTCCGATTCAGATCTGCTATCTGATTGGTTGAATCAAATAAAACACTACCATCTTAACCACTCGATTAACTAATTCATTCGAGATATTTCTCTATATGGAAGAGTATTCTGCTCCACGAAAACGTTACGGCAATCAAGGATATTTTCTCACAAAACTTTAACACAATGGTAAATTTAAAATAATAAGTTGGTTGCATGCTGCATGATTTAAGAAGTTATTTGACAGAAACTAAAAAGTGATAGTGTTATAAATTTATTTACACAAAAAAATGAGGAAGAATTTCAAAAATTCTTAATGAAATTTTAAACTAAAAGAATTTAATGTGGCTTGTGCATGGTTGTAGAATATGATATACTTTTATGTTGTTTCGTATTTGTTTTATACGCAAAAGAGTATCCTTTTATTTGTTGAAAAAAAATAATGTCAAGTTCATTAGTTTGTGTCTCAAAAATATACAAAATGTCCCAAAGTTTCACTAGCTGTAAGACATAAGTCCCAACTTTTTAGATACCTCGCCAGAACACTGCCACGAGTAGACATAAAAATATGGATATTATGCATGTGAAAGTTACCTAAGTAACCTAACTTTCTAAGCACAAGAGAGAAATAATCTAACACAATTGTAAGTCAGAATTATGGTCCTTCGTTAGTGACCTGACATGATGATCTCAAAGACATGTATGAATTTTCAATTAAATATCTTTAGCAGTACCAGTGATGTGTAATTGTGGCAAGCAAACTATAAACGGATTTTCAACTTGCACACAAACCTTAACCAGACTGTTTTAAATACAAGTGGGGCATAATCCTGCTAAAAGGCGTGCTATATTTATAGGGTTTGGTCTGTGAATGTTCATAAAGACCCTTAACACATATGTAACGTTTTATTTCAACAGCCATAGTAAATAAAGATATATGGAGTAGTTTCACACAACTGTTAAATATATGTTTTTAATTAAAAGAAGCATTTTTTGTTTAATTGCTGGTCAGAGTTATCAAACACAATTGTGAAGTTGAAATTGAAGACCTGAGGAGAAGCAGTCATGACAGGTCAAAGTTATGGAACTTGCTTAAAAACTAACTTTAAATTATCTTTTCAGTGTTATACTACGTTAACATTTAAAAACAGTAAATATGCATTCAACAAAAAGGCTTAAGGGCAGAGTTGAAAAGAGTATGGTATTACTATATGAAATAGTACGATTTCTTTAAAAATAATACATAAATGGTGGCCTGGTTCCCATTGCAGCTCATGTTTTCGATTGAAAAGCAATATTCGCCCAGCGATGGCGTCCGACGTGCTTTAACCCATTTATGCCTAGCGTCTAGAAAAAAAGGCCTTTGCAAACAGCGTAGACCCAGATGAGACGCCGCATGATGCGGCGTCTCATCAGGGTCTGCGCTGTTTTCTTAAAGGAATTTATGTAAGAAATATTCTAAATATAGAAATAAATATACTAGACATCCCTAATTTTGGAAATAAATTGATCAAATTTAGAAAGATGGGAGAGTCCACTATGCATAAATAGGCTAAGGTTTTCGGTAGGGTAGTTTCTCAGGAGAGTCTTGCATGGTTTCATTCAAAGTGTTAACATTTATTCCCCAGAATGAAATGACCCCATAGTCCAAGTTGTGTTACTATTGTTTTAATATTGTTAACATTTAGGGCTTTTTAATACTTACCCTATGCATATATACTGGCGGAATACAGTTTTCGGTAAGCTACTTTCTCAGGAATAGCTTTAGGGATGTCATGAGACCCAAAATATTTATTTTTGTATATTAAAATGATACCATTGGACAAGTTTGGTAACTAAAGTTTGTAATATGAAAAACCGAGTCAAGTAACAGCTGTAAAAATATAGATGCTTTCGTCAAAGTTCACATAACTATGACTTGTATCAAGATTGGGATTGTTTATGGGGTGGCAAGGAGCGATTCCAATGGAGTTTATATAATTTCTCGTGAAGTTGAGTTATTGTTATGCTTCTTCATATCTATATAACTCATAGTCAGACTTAGCTTGAAATTGCACATTGGGAGGGTGTGGTCAATATCAAGGTCATGTTAAGTATATACAAAAATCTATCTGCTCAATAACTCAATAATAAATTGAACTATTGTTTTGAAAATGTATATATATAAATACTGTATATCCAGACCTCGCTAGGGTTGTGTGTAGCATTCATGAGGTCAAGGTCAATGTCAGTCGTGCTTAAAGATAAAATTGATTCCGCCCATCAACTCGAGAACAAATTGATCTATTTCTATCCCATACTAACATACATTGCTCCATCGAATTTTCATTTGGAGTCGCAGAAGATATCAAGGTCACTTAAATCAAATATACAGATAAATGGTTACCGCTCAATAACTTGTTAATAAATCGAGATATTGTATAGAAACGTTGTACATTTATACCTTTTTATCCGCATCTAGCATGAGATTGCATAAAGGTTGTGATTTACATGATCAAAATCGTTTTGATTTACAATTCAAATAGTCAGTGCTTCAGAGCTAACCAGAGGGAGTGCTTGACCATTTATTTTCAGAGGAATTATGAAATAAAATAAGTGCAAATTTCAGATAAATCTTTAATCACATGAAAAGAGTTAAGAACATAGCATAACAAAGTATAAATAATAGAACATCGCTGTCTTTATAAGCAGGAAACAGTAAAAAAGTGATGTAAAAATCTACATTTTCTAGCTTGCTTGTATATGCTAACTTGTTATAAATAATATCCTGTTAAACAGTATCTTGATGTTTTCTTGAACTATTGAATAACATAATTATTTATTTGCAGACAAAAAGCTCGTTTAAAAGCTTTACGAAATACCATACTTGAAATAATTCAATCTACGTGTGTCGGGGAAACTGGTAATAGTATTTACACGCGTAAATTAGCTAATTTGCAACTAAATATGTTAAAGAAGAACGCTTATTTAGCAATAATATAGATCTATATTACATATTCACATATGAAAGACATTTAAAACTGATTTGGCAGTTGTTATAAAATAAAGACATAATTATTAAAGAATAGACAAACACACAGAACGTTAATACTTATATAGAAATGAAACACGTACATTTTCTTAGCATTCTTCGTTATTTTCAAATCCTATAAGTTATGTAATTACTACCTCAAGGTTGTAAGAACAAAATGTAAATCAACTATTTTCGTACATAATGGTTTCCTTACAATATGATACATTGTGTATATGTTGAAAAAAAAGGTGTATGAACGTGTTATAAAAAATGTAATATGATGTAAGAAACACATACAATATAAATCCTATCAAAATGGCACAAATTTATCATCAAAGGCACATTGGTAACTATGTGTGATACCACTGCAATTAGATTGCAAAAGTAAGTATATAATGACTAGGATATTTAATCACACATGACTGAGAATAAAATTTTAGTCACGATATGTAAAACATGCACGTGATCAATAACATAATGAATTTAACAACAGTTCTTGTATTACTATAATAAACTGCGAATATACACTTATGAAAAAAAAAATCAACATGTAAATGCAACTTTAAACAATATTTCTTTAGTAGAAAAAGAATCGTCAACGGAGATTTAAAACAATATATAAACTATTTTTTCTGATTGTCTGTACCACTTAAATGTTTTATAACATCAACAGTAGCGTTTACATAACAAATAATACAGTCATGGTTTAACATTTATAAAACAAATAGAAGTATACAATTTAACGTAACACATTGGATATACAACCGATAAACTTATTACATCATATTTAAGTTATCTTAACAAACATAATCAAACCTTATACAAAATAAAAGCATATCGTTATTGCACCTATTAATATTTTACACGCTCACCGCACACACGCGCACAAAGTCCAACACATAATTTATTTATGAAATTTCGTCACACAAGCAATTACATTATTAAATCACTATTAATAGGAAATAACATTTAAAAAACTACAGATTGCTATAAAAACACGCATTCTACAACGCACCAGTTAAACAGTATCGTTCCTTCCACGACGATTTTATTCATGTAAGTCGCAGATCTTTAAAACATGTATAATGTAAAACGTGTACATACGATGAAAATTGTATTATATTATACAAACATAATTTAAGTAATATATAACAAATATGATTTTCTTTATAATTGTCGCAATGAACTTAATCTTAAGAGCACGGGATAAAAATATAACATACAGCATCACACAGTTTAAAACAATTGCAAGCATGCATATATAATCACGAAATAACAAGAACGTAACACAATAGATTCGTAGTGGTGAAAACATTCAGATAAGAACAGCCCATATTTAGACCGTGCGTTTGTGATAGGTTTGAATTAAACAGTTCATAAACGTGCACACGCATGTGCAGAGGGGATTGGATGGGTTTATTTTTATCACGAAGTTGACAGTGTGTGCGCAAGGTTATTACTCATAGTTCTCCTATTATTTGTGTCAACCTTTAAGATTTTCATTAGTTACCACGGGAGTTTAAGTATACCAATTACAATGCAATAATTGCCGTAGCCTGTTTATTGTTAAGGATTTGCCCTATCTGGCCAGTGAATCTATGACAAATAAAAACCACTGAACCTATCAACAGTATTTGCATTGTTTGAAGTCTCATTACATCCGTTTTCAACCTAATCAATAAATTTATGTATGAACCAAAACTCACATGTACAAGCAAAATTACTGTAAAATCATCAAGTTTGTTATCGTCTTTATTTTAAATTATTTATTTTTGCAAACAAATAGTTACAATTTAATAACACTTAACAGTGTGTTGACAACTCTAAATGTAAATGAATCACCAGTTTTCGAATCGCAGTATTTACGGAAAATAAAGGTAATTCCATGTTTCCTAAACAAAGGTTGATAACCAAATGTGTAATGTGTAGTGTGTGGTCATACGCAATTTGTACAGCGTGTGTTCAGATCTGGAAACAGAAAACAGCTGACGCCATACGGCCTACTTGCGACGTTGACAAGGTCCTCTATCCCAGAAGTCTACAGAATACTAAGTGTCCAATACAATTAAACGCTTTAAAGCTCAAATACTGACAATCAATTTTGAAAAACATGGATAAAAGGAAATAATCACTAATTATTTTTTTCGAATGAGTATTGCTGTCATTATATCACGAACGTACACACGATGTTCACGACACATAATATAATAATATTAACAAACTTAAGAATATTTAGCATTTGATTTACTTTCACGTCACGTCAAGGACACGTCGCTGTGAATGCCCTAATGTCTACATCGTCAACACCTGTCGGTATATCGGCTTCAGCTTATGAACATTCTGAAGAAAACACAAAATGACCCGTCAATCCCAAGCCTTCAATACAGTCCTAGACTTATTTATAAACTTGAACGTAATACAAATATTGATTACATATAATAAAGACAAATAATATTGTTTGTCATAAATATATATTTCTAAATTAAAAAAGCAATTGAAAATATGCGGAAATGAAAAGATAGCGAAAGCATCGCAATTCTATGAGAGGATTTTTAATTTAAACCGATTGATGAAATTATTCATTATTGTCCGATGTATACAAAATGGTCGGGTTTACTTGTGCGAACATCGGAACAATACCATATAGAAAAGATACCGTGGAGGTATGCCAAATTGTGTAACAGTTTTAATACTTAAGAACTTGTGTCTAGTAAAGAAATAGTTATTCAATTTGAGACAATATGATGAATTGCGCCTTAAGAAAAGCAAGGACTATTGTATTTATACAATGAAGTACAAGTAACTGCTTACCTTCAACTAGTGTCCAACAATCGCTTGCATTGTTCCACTTAAACGGTCCCTTATGGCTTCCATTGACAAAAGAAATTGTTTTACGTTGTCGACAACTGAAAACAAAATATTATACACAACCCTGAATAATGAAACCCTCTTCAAGAATTTAAGAATGGGATAAAAACTCACATAATTCACATGATATAAAATTGAAAAATAACACAAAGATAACGCTCAAAAGACGCAAGTGTGTGCATGTAACATATAAACAAAAATACATGACTACATTAATGTCACGGATAGAACAACAACACACAGACATAACTAAAGATGTCGCAGCTTACTGTTTGGTATTTAGATCTTTGTTAGACATGCATAACACTTGTTCCCATAGTGGTATAATTTGATATTTGTTTTTGGATGGCCATAAGCCTAAACAACAATGTGAAATCCAAAAGAATATGTTTCGTACACTAGCCATATAAGTCTGTTTAAAATAAGTGACCATAGAACGTGGCTTTATTTGACTACAGGGGGATGAAGTTAAAACAATAACAGCAAAAAAAACTCTAGGGCCACGGTTTTCTTGAGAATGTGTTAACATACTAAGATCCTGGCTAGGATTGACTCAGTGGAAGATTTTGATAGTAATTGGTGAAGAAAAATGAAAAAATATAAAAAAAACACAAAGCGCTCTGTCTGGTGTTATCAAAGGAAAACATGCTTTTGGAATTTGCTCTGGTTATCTACATGTGCAACCACAGACAAGACATTTGATAATAATCTTAACATAGTACAAACCTTTTAAAATGGTCATTACATTTAGTTTGAACTTTCTTATACAACATGATTTCGTAAATAAGCGTTTATAGTTAAGAAAGTGTATACCTGTTGCTGTAGGCATGGACGCAGTAACATGCTCCTGAAGGTAGTTTGTTGCTGATGTTTTAACTAAAACATATGTAAACATATCTTTAACAGATCTACGTGGCATTATTAATTACATTTGTTTTACTTGCTGTTTGAATTGACGAACATGTTTTACTGAAAAAAAGTATGCATATTAAAGGATATCTCGAATTTGTATTAGTGCGTAACTTTCAATTATTGATATTTCTATGTGAAAAAAGTTCGAAAATATGCGGTGATGCTCGATTTAGGAATGCTTTCAATCACGGATTGAGATGTAAACTAGAGCTGGAACAGGAACTGTCACTTTCGTGCCTGAAATACGCCCGCAGGCAAATTTATCAAATGGCATTGGCCGTTCAGAACTGTTTTCCCAACAAAGTAAGAGTCCTGCCAATGAACTTCCATCCTACAACCTTATACCGAAGTCAAGCTATGCCCTGGATAAATTGTCAACGTCAACATATCAATAACTGTGCAATAATAAAAGCAGAACATATTGTTTTGTGCACTGTGCTTCCCATTTATGAGATCAATCTATCTATGAAAGTTCAGGTTGATAAAAAGTTGAATATTACGCACCGGATAACATGTTAATGTAATAAGTTAACAAAAGACAATAACTCTCAAAATATGGAAGCAAGATTGATTGTTCTTGTGCATTGTACGTCTCCTTATTGATATCAATCAAACAATAAAAAGGTCAGGTTGTTACCTTGTTGAGTTTTCAAAATACGCCCCGGACAAAATGTTGATGTAATAAATCAACAAATGGAGGTAACTCTCAGAATATGGAAGCAAAAGTTATGGTTCTTGTGCAATGCACATCCCCATAATAAGATCTACCTACCTATCAAGGTTCAAGTTGATATCTGATATAGTTTTGAATATATGCTGCGGTCGAAATTTAAGTATAAGAATTAACAAAGGATTATTTTTTAAATAAATACTAATATAAAATTATTGCGCTGTACAATACCCTCAATAAGATCTACCTACCTAATATGTTGCAAGTTTATACCTCATTTAGTTTTCAAGATGTGTTCCGGACATTTTTTAAGAAACAAAATGACAATAACTCTATAAATATGGGAAGAAGAATTATGGCTCATGCTCAGTGCACTTCCCCCTATGAGATCCATCTGCTAATGAAGTTTCAAGTTGATACTACTTTTAGTTTGCGAAAAAGGCTCTTGATTTTTTTTTTCAAAATTAACAAAGGACAATTACTCTAAAATATGGGAGGAATAAGCATGGCTTTTCTACACTGCATCCCCCNCAAAATATGAATGAAAGAGTAATGTCTCTTTTTCGCAGAATTTTCCCGCAATCAGATCTTTCTTAATGACGTGTGAAGTTGATAATACTAATAGTGTTTTAAGATATGCCCCGGACAAGGAATCAGACGGCCGGACGTCCGGACGTGCTGACGGATAGCATGAAATCAGTTACCCCCTCCCCCTTACATTTAAGGCGGAGGCGTATGAAAATTAAAATTAAAAACGGCATATTTACAGTAGTAATATATACCTGTTGTCAAATGATTCATTGCTGAAGCTAGTTTGATGCGTAATGGGACTTCTGTTCTTTGAAGGAGAGAGGCATGGCTGTTCAATTCAGCATTCATCCATTGTTTAAGCAAGATGTACTCTACGTGAAAATAAAACATAATTATACGTCTCATATATTTACGGAGTTATGAAATGCAGTTTGCAAGTTGATTCAACATACTAGTTTACCTGATTGTTTATATCGAATTAAAGAAAAGGTTTGGTAAAGGTTCATAAAAAAATGTCTAGATGAAATTTTAAACAATCGTATAAGACCATGATTACAATTCCATTTTTGGCATACAAAAAAACATTACCTTTATCAGAAATACCTTAAGTTTCACGGCAGTTTAACAAAACTGTATTGCGATTTCATTGAGGTAACTGAGAATATTGGACTAACTAATGTAAGTTTGCGTTTAAAACATGTTAAGACATTGTAGCTTACCTTGTTCTATTATCTGCACTCCAATTGTGCACCGGTGCTCTTCATGCTCTTCTAGTCTCTCAAGTTTGTCCAAAAGTGTACGAATACCACCTTCGAATATTTGTTTCTGCCTCTCAAACTTTAAATCAATCATCGGCGCTAAAATAGTAATCGCAGCAAAACATTATATGAATGCTATACTAGTATGTGTCGTAAAAATATATACAAACTGTCTGACAAGTGTATGAATATGCGTGTGCTTGGAAATTGATTTACTTTCAACGCCATTTGCTTGTGGTTGGTTCATTCTTCGACTGCCACGTCAACTAAATCCTACTTCATCCACGACGGACAACACAAGGTCTGAGTCAGGATATTGACTGCAATTTAAAATAAGTCCATTCCATTATATTCTATTGGTATTCTGCTTATGTATAGATAACACATAATCACATAGTACTATATGTCTCATCACATTAAATACAATATCGTGTTCTTCATGATTGAAATTTTATAAAGACGTAGTTAACTTTCACATCATACACAATCAACATGTGTTGTTTTTATAACAAAAATATAATGAGTTTTCTTAAGTACATCACAGTAGGGAGCAAATAAGATCCAATATAATACGATATCAAATTATTTTGTGCACAAAATGCACTTAAACCCTGGAACACTTGAACCCGGTAAAAAATCAGGTAAAGGTTGGACAAATGCTCGACTAATTTTTCTGATTTTACCTTTGACCTTCACTTGTAACATTGATCTTTTATTTCCTTAATATGACTTTTGACCTTGATTTGTGATAACATTGGCCTATGGAACTTGTTCGCGCTTGACACTACGTCTCATCCTGCAGATAACTTGTTGAATGTGATTGAAAAAACTAAATTTGACCTTAAACATTCATTGTCGACTTTTTTCTTGGTTTCTTGCGCGCAACACTTCGTCTAATCATGTTGATCAAGAATACCAAGTTATTTGAAAATCCATCAAGTTATACCCCGGACAAAGTCTTAAGTATAAATTTCCAAAAATTTACCTTTGACCTTGAGTTGTGACCTTGACCTAGGACCAAAAGACCTGGTTCTTGCGCGCGATATTATGTCTTCTGTCTATGATCACTTATGGCAATTTATATGAAAATCCATTCATTCTATTGAAAATACTTTAACTTTACTTTTGACTTTGAATTGTTACCATGACTTTAGACCTAAGGACCTTGTTCTTGCGCGCGACACTCTGTCCACCATGCTGATTACTGATTATCAATAAGATGAAAATCAAACGATGGTGTTCAAAATACCCAGATTTGACATTAGACCTTTTACCAAGGCCTTGGGGTCAGGGACCAGGTTCTGTGTCGCCACACTCCGACTCATTATGATGATCACATTTTCCAGCTTATTTGAAATTCAATACATTCTGTTAAATGTTATGCTCCGGAAAAGTGACACTCACGCATTTCATAAATGATGCGCGCGACATTCCGCCTTATCGTGCTGATGACTTTTATTACAAGTTATATGAAAATCCATACGTGCTGAATTAAGTTATTTTCCGTAAAAAGTGTCAAGTACTAATATTCTAAATTAGACCTTTGACCTTGAATTGTGACATTGACTTTGAGCCTATGGATCTGGTTTGTGTGCTCGAAAGTCCGTCTCACCATGCTGATAAATAATGGCAAGTTATTTGAAATTCCTTCCATGCTGGACAAAGCTCTGCTACGGAAAAAAATATTTTCCGCCGCCTGCCTGCCCGCCCGACCGCCTGCCTTGGCGTCCTCATAAAACGGCCGTTCTTGAAACTGACGTACAATAATTGTTCAATTAAAAAAAATGACCTCTAAGAGTAAAGGTTATGTCGTTGACAGTCGGAATGTGCGACAAGAAACTCTGTGCTAATACAAAAGTACTCGTACACAAATTGTATACATTCCGAGAGATTAACGTAAAATTAATATATCCGATAATTTGTACATGATATATACTAATTTCACGCTTAACCCTAGGTTTAAATCGGTGAAAAACGTAATACTGCATCCCTATATTTGTCAAATTAGTCGATGCTGTATAAGAAATTACTCATTCGTACCTACTGGCGGGATAATTTCAATAACTTACTGAGTAATGAGCAATTTCAGCAAGATAATCATAATTCGTTAAAAGGTCTGTGATGCTTAAGTTAATAAGGTAGAACAGCCGGGGCACACATTCCTTTACATCTGGCACAGAAGGACCACAAACCAGTGGTTATATCCGCTGCAGTGCATATCGTTTTTGATCTACAAACATCTGCTGTACCGATAACATGCGAAGCTGGACAAAGATTCAATATCATTTATATGTTGTTTACAACATAACGACAATATTCTGCATAAGCAGGATTGAGTCTCAGATATCGGTTGTAATAAATACATATTACTTGTCATTGTTACATAATATTTTACGCAGCTGCAATCAGGTATGTTCAAGGGGCTTAACTCTAGAAGATTTGCATACATTGCAAAAATAAGTTTCTTGCACATCTTTACTTCACAATGAGAAAATACTTTGAGTTTCAATTTCATCGCTGTAGAAATAAAGAAGAAGCTTGCTGCACAAGTAAACTTTTATCAATATATGCGGACAAACCGACGGACCGACCGATCGAAACTGTAGTCGATCCACTCCACTTTAACCCTACCCTTCGTGTTTATGAGGGTTTCAGTTTTGTTAATATAAATATTTTCATATTTACTCACTCACTTTTGCGGCTAGAACATAGTAAATACATGGAATGTTTATAATTAGTAGAATTTTTGCTCACTAAAACTAGAACAAAATCAAAATGTTTCTATGGAATGAAGTTAATTAGGGATGCAACGGCTTGCTAAAAATCAACCGGTTAACATTACTGTTACAGGTTATTTAACCGGTTTATGGAAAAACATCATATTGTTATAGCATACTTCCAAAAATGTCAATTGGCCTTTCGTGTCCTCTGTTTATTTACGAAAGTAATGTATGACCGCTTTCGTTTGTAACATAAGTTATCATATCATATTAGTGATATAAAAGTATTATTGAGAATGATTCCTATTTATCTGATGTCTTGAAAATCTTCCGCACATGGAAATATAGATAAATAAATTACAATTTAATTATATTGAATAAAATATATGTTTAATTATTTAAAATAAGTTTTATATCGATGTTGATAAGTACTACGATCTCACATACGCTAAATTCTGCTGTTTTAAGATACCGTAATAAGCAACTCAGAAATAAATAAATAAATACTACTTGTAATTATTTTCACAACTTTACGAGTGTTGTTTTGCGATAAAATGAGTAAATAGTTCACTTTCTTTACTAAAACTTGCATCAAGCAATGGTTATAGCATCGTTTATCACATTACTTAATTATTCTAATAAAATTCAATTGTTTTAGATCAAATAGGCCATTAATTGGTCAAGATTTAAATAACAATTATTATCATGATACAATTTATATTTCTATAAAACTTTATTTTGACGGTCTTGTAAATTGGTTAACAATACATCAAGCCAAATCTCTATCGCGTGTTAAAAAAAAAGTTTGGTATAGCTGAATAGGTCAAGTTCTCCCCGGGTACTACTTCCCCGTACCCCGGGTACGACTTCCCCGTACCCCGGGTACTTTGAGGTATACTTCACCGTACACCGATTTTCAAATGATACTTTTGGGAACCCCGGTATACTAACAGGTACCCAATCTTTCATAATAATAAAAAATCGTACCCAAAATTGTTTTCGTACCCAAAATTTGGGTACGAAAATTTTGGGTACGAAAACAAATGTGTGTATGACAATTTTGGTTACGCAAAAAAATGTGGGTACGAAACTTTTGGGTACGAACAAATTACGCCAAAAAAAAATTGGTACGAATAAGAATGTGTGTACGAAAATAATTTGGTACGAAAAGAAATTTGGGCACGAACATTTTGGGTAAGAAAAAATAATGCCAAAAAAAATATTTGGATACGAAAAAAAAATTTGTGTACGAAAATTGTGAGAACGAAAAAAATGTGGTTACGAAAATTGTGAGTACGAACAAAATTTTGGGGTACGAATATTTTTTTTCTAGAAAAGATGGGGTACCTGTTAGTAGACCGGGGTACCCAAAAGTAATATTTGAAAATCGGTGAACGGTGAAGTATACTTCAAAGTACCCGGGGCACGGGAAAGTAGTACCCGGGGAGAACTTGACACATTCAGCTTAAGTATATGCACGCCCCACAGATCAAAAGTAAAATTTTCGAGAGTAAATAGAACAATTGTCCCAATTATCAAAACTTAAATTATGTTTGTTACAACAGAGGTATCGAATTATTTCTTTAAAACTTTGTTTATTAACACACATTTTATTTCCGCAAACAGTGTGGCATATGCTTTTTTAAATATGGAAGAGGCAAATGAGAGGGTTAATTGACTAAATATCGCGCCATAAAGACGTAATTGGTTCCATTTATTACACAAAAATAGCATATTAAAAACGTATCCGGAAAGTGTAACAGGTTAGCTTATTGTTTCAGTAGGTTTACGGTAAACATGTTGCATCCCTTAACACAACGCAGAAGTAACTAAATTAATGAGGCCGTTTTATTGTATTTGATTCCCGGAGTATTACGAGATAAAGTGTCAATACAACCTCAGCGATTGCACGGCCGGTAATCGAGGACGCCACTTATTTTTTGCGATGCATTAGTAAATGAACCAATGCTACTTCCGAGGTGGCGCTAAGGAGCGGATGTTTTGAATGTTCAAGGATAATTCTTCAGGGTGAGTAGGTTGTATATGTTTTTTCATCATATTTCGAATTATATTTAGAATAAATAAAATCTACTCGCCCTGTAGAATTATCCGTGGAATTTCAAAACATCCGGTTCTTAGCGCCACTTCGGAAGTAGCATTGGCTCATTTATAAATGCATCGCAAAAAAAGGGTGACGCACGTGATTACCGGCGGTGGATTGGTCATAATAACGTCAAGTGATCCTTAATATACAAACATACGACAACTCGGTATATGTGATACTATTAATAGATCAATCTCCACGCAGAGTTATCGTTCCGTATTTCCATCGTGCATTTGATATGAGATTGGGTATTAGATAGGTAGGCCATGTTGGCTGGTTGTACAGTTTGCTGATGACAACACAAGTTGATTTCAGCAGATTCCTGTTACCAGCCGTTTCAAGTAGCTTAATCGGCATTAGCCCCTCTTTTATTCCGACCAAACTATCTTTGAAGCTTCTTTGGTAACTAGTATGTTGATTTTTCTCTAGCGTAAGAATATAATATTTTCTCTGGCTTATTTTCGTTGGCTTATGAATACAGTATTATAGTTATTACGATAATACAGTCTGTTTCACAATTTTCTCCAGAAATGCAGTTTATTCCGTAAGTGAACAAAAGTTTGAGAAAAAAAGTTGTATTCTAATATTCTCCCGTTATTTGGTCCGGGCGAATGAAAATATTATCATTTCATTGTATATTAAATAAGCGGATCAAATAATCAGAACATATTATAGAGGTGCAGACTCTCTCGGTCCGGACCAAATAACGGAAGTATATATACAGTGAGCGCGATGCTTTTACATCCAACATTTATTCATCATGCAAGGAGAGGAACTTTCCGGAATGAGGGTTTCTTTGGGGGTCATATTTTTAAAACTGTGGCTTGGTATTTTTGGGGGAGAGTGTCTTAAAGATTTTAAAATAAAATAATTAACATTTTCAAGTATTATGAACGAGAGGACCAAATAACGGGAGTATATATAGAGGCGCAGAACTATTTTGTTTCGGACCAAAGAACAGGAGTATATATATAGAGAGAGCGCGATGTTTAAGATCGACCATTTGTTCATCATGCAAGAAGAGGAACTTTTCGGAAAGAGGGTTTCTTTTGGGGTCATATTTTTTTTAAAACTGGGGCTGGGTATTTTTGGGGGAGAGTGTCTTAAAGATTTTAAAATAAAATTATTAACATTTTCAAGTATTATGAACGAGCGGACCAAATAACGGGAGTATATATAGAGGCGCAGAACTCTTTTATTTCGGACCAAATAACGGGAGAATATAAAGACAGCGCGATGTTTAAGATCGACCACTTTTTCATTAGGCAAGGAGAGAAACTTTCCGGAAAGAGTGTTTCTTTGAGGGGTCCTATTTTAAAAACTGGGGATTGGTATTTTTGGGGGAGAGTGTCTTAACGATTTAAATATAAAATTATGAACATTTTCAAGTATAATGAACGAGCGGACCAAATAACGGGAGTATATATAGGGTCGCAGAACTCTTCTGTTCCGGACCAAATAGCGGTTGTATATAATTTATATAGAGAGCGCGATGTTTTAGATCGACTATTTGTTCGTCATGCAAGGAGAGGAACTTTCCGGAAATAAGGTTTCATTGGGGGATCATATTTTTTAAAAACTGTGTCTTGGTATTTTTGGGGGAGAGTGTCTTAAATATTTTAAAATAAAATTATTAACATTTTCAAGTATTTTGAACGAGCGGATCAAATAACGGGAGTATATATAAAGGCGCAGAACACTTTTGTTCCGCTTGCTGCAGATTACCAAAAGCGCGGACCAAACAATCTCAGGCTTGCATGGCTAATGAGCTTCGACGGAGCATGCAATAAATACATCACACTGCGTTATGGGTGTAAACCGCAGTTCCCAATTTAAATGTTTTCGGTCAAGGTTCAATAGAAGATTTTTAGATAAAATCATATTATTTTCACTGAGATGCAGTTGTATTTGAGATGGAAACACGACAACATCGACGGAAATTTTATAAACAATTGGTGATTTTACAGGAATTAATTGGAGAGGCAAATAGGGGCCACAGTAAATACGGATTTTTTTTGGGAAAAGAGGCTTTAAACATTTTGAACGATTGTTATTAGGTGCTTTTGTGTACGTTAATGGATTAAATCCTCAAGTATTCTTTGATTGGGCATATCTGAATCAAATATGCCCTAATGAGAGTGGTTACAGACATGTTCGCATTATGTTCACGCTTTTTGAAAAGCGCAATTACAATTTATATGCATACCATGTGGCAAATAATAGATACGAGTATATAGATGGAACTATTCGTCGGTATACCCACGCATTCAAATGATAATCTCATAATTATTGACACGTTCTAATAACATCCTATCATTGGTGGTAAATCAAAGTGTTACGGTAACGAACTTGTCAATTAATTTTGACATTGACATAAGAGGACTAAGGGGAACCATTTATAAGCAATTAGGGATGAAATGAGGATTAATAAAGGTGAGTAAACTTTTTCTACTTCATTTCTAAGAAAATCAAAATGGCAAGTGAAAGAACGCCAAGTCCGAGGCGTAGTGGATGGAATTATAGAGAGCGGAAGTTAGATTTATCGATGATTTATGTGAGGGATTTAGAAAATCCATGGAATTTGTATGCGTTATTTAGTTCAGAAGATTCGGTCATTTTGCAGTGGTTGCGAAATCATGGATTGTTGCCTCGTTTCCTCATATGTGACAAAATGAAGGACGGTGTTGTTTGCGGAAAAGTGATTTCTGTCAAGATAAGGACGGAGAGAAAAGTAGGATAAATATTTCGTTGTAAGAACAATCGTAATCACGTAAGAGCAATATGCACGAACTCTTTTTTTGAGAAGACCAGACCTGCAATCCAAGATTGTCTTGTATTCATGAAAAGCTATCTTGACAAGAGTTCACTGTACCTGAGTGCCAAGTTCAGTGGAATGGACTATAAGAAAACGGCAGTCAACTGGGCATCGTACAAACGAGAACTGTTCAAAGAACATTTCTATAGACACTAGAGTACAGGTTCTTTCTGGAGTAGTGGAAATCGATGAATCACTGTTTGGACGGCGAGACAAGTACCACAAGGGGAACCCAAACAAGGGAATGAAAGTATGGATATTTGGAATGGTGGACAGGGAGAAGAACACCGTGATGTTCGGCAGAGAACTAGAATTTATATGGTTGTATGTAACCTTGCAGTAGAAGGTAACCTCAAATCGGAAATGATGGCGAATTAAAACGTGAAATCAAAAACGTGGTTTGTTGATCAAAAAATACAAAATAGTAACGTATATCTTAGTTAGTAAGCATAATTAAAAGATTAAATCGATGTACAAGAACATTTTGGTAGCAGAGCGAGGTTGACAGCGTGAAATATGGGCCCAAATTCGGTGTGAGTGTTTCGGTTCAATAAGTGTACAGTAATTCGGACAAACAAATATCCGGATACGCATTGTTGGTGTGTTCTGTTATTGAATGTTTTGACTGATATTATTATCAAAAATGGCATCCCTTAAAGCAGAGGGAAAGGAAGAGCTAGAATATTTGGTTGTCAATCTGAAATTAAATAAGTCAAAATGTTAAAGAGCACATACTCGGAACAGAAATAGGTTATGTGATGAATCAACAGATCGTGAACCCGATAAGTTGGCAGCAAAGAAAACAAAGTTGAGCAATCCATGGACGAAGCTATAGAGGTAATATCCCAGTTAGCTAAAGCATACGAAGAATTGCAAATGAAAACAGAACTTGCTGAATCTTTGTCAGAAATAGATGTGATAGAGAGTAAATATGATGAGGTAATGACATTATATCATAAGACATTTGCTGAGAGCGTGCAGTCTGGCAATGAAGGGTCTAATAATGAAGACAATGAGAATGCTAAAACGACAAAAACTGTCCAAATAGGTTAAGATTTGTGGAAACAGTTAAAACGAGTGTCCATTCCAGAATTTTATGGAGATGTGAAGAAATATGAAGGCTAAAAATCTGCTTTAATGGCGTGTGTAGATATAGCACCAGCGTCAGAGGAGTACAAGTTGTTACAACTGCGGCAATATTTAAAAGGACCGGCTTTGAATGTGATTAACGACCTTGGTTATTCAGCAACTGCTTATAATGCGGTCAAAGATAGGTTAGAGAGGAAGTATGGGGGATACAGGCGGAAAGTGGCAAGATATCTTGAAGATCTCGAAAAGTTTCCATTAATAAAGGAAGAAAACACAAAATCAATTGAAAAGTTTGCCGACTTACTGGATTTAGCAGTCATAAACTTGAAGGAAGTTGGCAATGAAGACTTGAAAGATGGGGTACTTTTTTTGCGCCTACAAAAGAAGATGCCAGAAAGCATGATAATCAGATATCACCGTTGGATCAATGAAAACCAAAAGGTAGAAAATGTTGTCACCTTAAGAGAATGGATAACCAAAGAATCCACATATTATACAACCGCGGCGGAAACAAAGCACGGTTTGAGCATAGGAGAAAGAAATGACAGAAATCAAAGAGTATTTTGAACGATCAGAGAGTAAATTACAGAAAGAAAATGGGAAAACATGTGCCATATGCTAAGGTAATTGTAAAGATGTTTTGGAATGCAGTGCATTTAAAGGAATGAATGTGGAAGATCGATGGGTCAAGACAAAAGAGTTAAGGTTGTGCTTCCGTTGCTTGAGACAAAATCATCTAGGGTCAGAGTGCAGAAATTACCGTTAGTGTAAGATCAATGGTTGTTCCGAAGTACACCACAAATTATTGCATGCAGAACAAAGACAGGAAAACACAATATTTCAATTAAATCCACACGCACGTGTTTATCCTGAACACACAGGACACATACAAAATCAGGAATACATTGCGTTTAGAACGGTTCATGTAATTTTGAAATCAAGAAACAAGAGCATAAAAATTAATGCGTTCTTGGATGAAGGAAGCACACAAACGTACATAAATGCAGACATTGCTGCAGAGCTAGGTCTTGAAGGAAAAACAAAGAATGTGACGGTAAATGTGCTTGACGGAAAGATCAAACTTTTGAAACCATGCCGGTAACTTTTCAATTACAAAGTTTGAATGGAAATACAAATTATGAAGTACATGCACACACAGCAAACCGTGTAACAGGTCACATGCAAGTCGTTGACTGGAATAAGGAGGCAAATACATATTCTCATTTGAAGGACATTGAATTCCCAAGAGTTAACACAGTTTGACCAAAAGTTGATTTATTAATTGGGTCAGACCATCCTGAATTACACCACTGTATAACTGAAAGATATGGAAAACCAGGTGAACCCTTTGCTCGATTGGGGCCATTGGGATGGACTTGTGTTGGAAAACCAACAGAAAGCATGCACAATGAAAGTTACTTCTCATTTTTGCTAAAAACAATGAACTTGCATAAATTCTTAGAGAATTTTGGGAAATTAAAGAAAATGTAATAAATAGCAAGAGCACTGAAAGCGTGATTTCAGAAATAGATAATAATGTAATGTCTAAAACTGAAAAATCAATGACTTACGATGAAATGAGCAGCAGATATGAGGTAAAACTTCCTTGGAATGAGAAAAAGGGGAAAATAGTAAACAATGAAAATTTGGCAATGAAGAGGCTAACAAGTACTCAGAAAAACCTAGCTAAGAGGCCAGAAGTGAAACAGATATATGGTGAGACAATCAAAAGCTATGAATCAAATGTAACATAACTAAAGTTGATGCCAAAAGAGATGGGGCAACAAAATGGCTACTTCCACACTTTCCGGTTGTAAGATTTGACAAAGAAACCACAAAAGTAAGACTAGTTTTCGATGCTTCGGCGAAATACGGTTCATTGTCATTTAATGATGCCATTCATCTAGGTCCAAAACTTCAAAACAGTTTGTTCGAAATTCTTCTGAGATTTCGCAAACATCCGATTGCAGTAGTTTGCGATATTCAAGACATGTACTTACAAGTTGGCATTGTTCCCTCTGACAGACAGTTCCTTAGATTTCTGTGGAAAGATGATGAAAGCAATGAAATAGAGACATATCAGTTCAATAGACTGGTTTTTGGTGTGAATGCGTCAACGTTTCTAGCACAATTTGTGGCCAAAAACAATGCTGAACGATTTAAGAATGAATTTCCAGTAGCGGCTGAAACAGTCATAGAATCCACATACATGGATGATAGCTTAGATTCTGTAGAAAATCCAGAAAAAGGCATTGAATTGTACCACCAGATGTCATCTCTGTGGCTGAAAGCAGGAATGTTTGCACGAAAATGGCTGACAAATAGTAGGGATGTTTTAAGACACATACCGACAAGTGATCGAGGTCAGGAAATGTAGATTGAATCTGAAAAAATCCTTGGAAAGAAAACTCTAGGTGTTCTATGGCAAGCACAAACTGATAATTTCACATTCGATGTGAACACAGGCAAGTTAGTAGAGAAACACTCAAAGAGGAATGTGTTGAGGATAGTTGCCGGACTTTTTAATCCATTAGGGTTTCTCGCGCCATGTATTGTACATCTGGCGTCGTTGGCTTTATGAGTTTTTACCAACACTGGGAACCAGAAAAAAGTGGTTCCAGACTGAGGTCGATTATCAGGTTGGGGATGTCGTTATCGTTGTTGACCCCGATTCCCCTCGAGGTCACTGGTCGCTTGTAAGGGTAGTCGAAGTATTCCCAGGAGCTGATGGCCACGTTAGAGTGGTAAACGTTCGTGTGGATGGAGCGATACACAAAAAACCTATTACGCGATTGTGTTTCCTCGAACATAGTGACACATAAAGGATTCAAAAGCAATACCAGATGTGTTTCGAACAAATANTAATTTCACATTCGATGTGAACACAGGCAAGTTAGTAGAGAAACACTCAAAGAGGAATGTGTTGAGGATAGTTGCCGGACTTTTTAATCCATTAGGGTTTCTCGCGCCATGTATTGTACATCTGGCGTCGTTGGCTTTATGAGTTTTTACCAACACTGGGAACCAGAAAAAAGTGGTTCCAGACTGAGGTCGATTATCAGGTTGGGGATGTCGTTATCGTTGTTGACCCCGATTCCCCTCGAGGTCACTGGTCGCTTGTAAGGGTAGTCGAAGTATTCCCAGGAGCTGATGGCCACGTTAGAGTGGTAAACGTTCGTGTGGATGGAGCGATACACAAAAAACCTATTACGCGATTGTGTTTCCTCGAACATAGTGACACATAAAGGATTCAAAAGCAATACCAGATGTGTTTCGAACAAATAGTGTAAGATTTATCTTTGAAAAAAAGCAGTGTTAAAGGGCATAATAATCCCAAGCTTTCTTTCATGTCTTAAAACCTTTATTTCAACATTTTCATTTTTATGAGTGGCATAGTGTTCAAGGGCATAATAATTCCCTATATGCCATAACACTTATTTAATAATGATGCCAGTATAAGATTCACGATAACATCTCAGGAACATTTTGAAGATCAGTGTTGGAACAAGAAACAAGAAAACTGTAAAATTAAATTTTGTATGCAAATAATTGCTGTACTTTATTTCTAAGGCAAACAAAAAATAGTCTTGGTTCAGAGAACCCGACCGACCCTATTTTTTGCCCCCGACCCTTACGATTTTTTTGGTCCGTGGAAAAAAATTCGATGGCGAAAATGTTAAAATCTCGTAAAATTTCATTGAAAACAGCCGCCATTTAAA
>VMBQ01002419.1:0-99664 GCA_007657795.1 Dreissena rostriformis
AAAATCAACAGTTGAAGTGAACTCTTTCTGAATGAAAAGTACACGAAATATCGCGATACCCCATGCGCACTATCAATACTAGGGACGTAATGCTTTCGTATCCCACGGGAGCCGTTAGTACACAAATTCGCATTAAATATAATATATTCTTTACGTTTTGATCAATTTAACAGTGTCATTAGATACATAATTTTTGCTTGAAAAGAGGAATGTGACTTGTTTTCATACATAAATATATTTTGGGGAAAATACCTTTGATGTGCTCCTTATAGATCATACATCGAATTGCTTTGTGTGTGTCCGCTGTATAACTGTGTCATTTTTTATAGAACAAAATGCAAGAAAGGTTCGCATTTGCTAGACGGAAAATAAAATGTTTAATTAATCGACGGAGCTGCTTAAATGTCATTCATAGATATGTCATTCTACAGTTGATACTCAATCGTATATGCATAATAACTAATGACTTTGACCCACTTGACGCGGTCTATTAGCTACATATTACGATGAGCTAATAGGGATGTGATTGTCAATGGCTGATATTTATGGACTGTAGCAACTAATTAGCCTGGTGATTAATCGTATTCATTTTCGATTGACCCGAAAGCCTCTCGATCGCTAGGCGGACTCCATCTCTATTGCAACTCAGCAACTAAATACATGTTCTGATAATATTGAGTTAAAGCATATTTCTGAAGTTATGTTCAAATTGCTCAGCCCCAATGATCGACAGCTTCCGACGCGCCTGTAAGGTCATGTTAACGAACAAACTATTAATACAGATAATAAACATGCGAAAAGCTCAAATCGCAACGAAGTTTGATATAACCAATGTATCACATTTACCTACATCATTGAAACAATTATGTGTTCGATAAATATAAGAGATTTAGATTTAGATTTATTTCGGCATGGAATACATATACATGGGCATTTGAAACAACATGTATAATACAGAATCATAGAACACAACACCAACACCAAGGATAACACAAAAAAGAGCGACTCTTATTTCCATTGTGGTCCTTTGTGCTCGTGGCATGATGAAGAGAGCTTTTAAACTAACAAAACGTAGCTTTTAAACATTAACCTTATAATAAAGTTTATAAATATTAGTACAAATTGTTAAATGGAATGATATCACAGATAAATGACCTAACTTTATTATCACATTACAAATCAATATTTGGCATTTGGTATTCACAGAAGGGAATGGACTATAGAGGAATATACATAATTATAGTTATGGATATCAAAAAACTAAAAAAATACTTGAAATTAAAACACAAACTTACACATTACGCAATGTCCTTAAAACCTAAAACAAATAATTTTATATGCCATCAAATTATACGATGTTACTACAACTGCAAACTGCTTTTAAGTTGTCTGTGTTATTATCACATACATTACATCATATCATACTGTGCGGTTTATTGCAATAATGGGGGGGGGGTATATGTTATTGAAAGCATCTTATAAGTTATGTTACTTTGATATATGATATACAAGTTAACACAACGTATTTGTGTGTTCTGAAAGGATGATGTTAAATATGGAATATGGAAGTATATATGTATACCATTATTGTACCATGTTTGATTGAAGGATGGTGAACGCATCTGTGAATACGAACTGCCCACGACAATCGATGATTTACAAGACAATGCGAATACAGCACGTTATTTGAATCCGCATCACGACCTATTCGTCTTAGTGGAAGACTCTACGCTTATGAAATTCGGTGGAGAAATTGAGTTTCGAGCTAATCTAGAAAGACGAATTTCGTCCGAATTGACCCGATCAAGGATGCAAGGTAGAAAGCTATTCTATATCTGTATTTATGTTTACTATGTTAACATACTGATGTTTAAACATCGTGAGTAAGGTAACGGGATGACAATTGCACGTTTCAAACGATTTATCACAATCGTTTGACATATATAAACACACACAATCACACACGCACACACGCACACACACACATATGNACACACACACACACACACACACACACACACACACACACACACACACACACACACACACACACACACACACACACACACACACACACACACACACACACACACACACACACACACACACACACACACACACACACACACACACACACACACACACACACACACACACACACACACACACACACACACACACACACACACACACACACACACACACACACACACACACACACACACACACACACACACACACACACACACACACACACACACACACACACACACACACACACACACACACACACACACACACACACACACACACACACACACACACACACACACACACACACACACACACACACACACACACACACACACACACACACACACACACACACACACACACACACACACACACACACACACACACACACACACACACACACACACACACACACACACACACACACACACACACACACACACACACACACACACACACACACACACACACACACACACACACACACACACACACACACACACACACACACACACACACACACACACACACACACACACACACACACACACACACACACACACACACACACACACACACACACACACACACACACACACACACACACACACACACACACACACACACACACACACACACACACACACACACACACACACACACACACACACACACACACACACACACACACACACACACACACACACACACACACACACACACACACACACACACACACACACACACACACACACACACACACACACACACACACACACACACACACACACACACACACACACACACACACACACACACACACACACACACACACACACACACACACACACACACACACACACACACACACACACACACACACACACACACACACACACACACACACACACACACACACACACACACACACACACACACACACACACACACACACACACACACACACACACACACACACACACACACACACACACACACACACACACACACACACACACACACACACACACACACACACACACACACACACACACACACACACACACACACACACACACACACACACACACACACACACACACACACACACACACACACACACACACACACACACACACACACACACACACACACACACACACACACACACACACACACACACACACACACACACACACACACACACACACACACACACACACACACACACACACACACACACACACACACACACACACACACACACACACACACACACACACACACACACACACACACACACACACACACACACACACACACACACACACACACACACACACACACACACACACACACACACACACACACACACACACACACACACACACACACACACACACACACACACACACACACACACACACACACACACACACACACACACACACACACACACACACACACACACACACACACACACACACACACACACACACACACACACACACACACACACACACACACACACACACACACACACACACACACACACACACACACACACACACACACACACACACACACACACACACACACACACACACACACACACACACACACACACACACACACACACACACACACACACACACACACACACACACACACACACACACACACACACACACACACACACACACACACACACACACACACACACACACACACACACACACACACACACACACACACACACACACACACACACACACACACACACACACACACACACACACACACACACACACACACACACACACACACACACACACACACACACACACACACACACACACACACACACACACACACACACACACACACACACACACACACACACACACACACACACACACACACACACACACACACACACACACACACACACACACACACACACACACACACACACACACACACACACACACACACACACACACACACACACACACACACACACACACACACACACACACACACACACACACACACACACACACACACACACACACACACACACACACACACACACACACACACACACACACACACACACACACACACACACACACACACACACACACACACACACACACACACACACACACACACACACACACACACACACACACACACACACACACACACACACACACACACACACACACACACACACACACACACACACACACACACACACACACACACACACACACACACACACACACACACACACACACACACACACACACACACACACACACACACACACACACACACACACACACACACACACACACACACACACACACACACACACACACACACACACACACACACACACACACACACACACACACACACACACACACACACACACACACACACACACACACACACACACACACACACACACACACACACACACACACACACACACACACACACACACACACACACACACACACACACACACACACACACACACACACACACACACACACACACACACACACACACACACACACACACACACACACACACACACACACACACACACACACACACACACACACACACACACACACACACACACACACACACACACACACACACACACACACACACACACACACACACACACACACACACACACACACACACACACACACACACACACACACACACACACACACACACACACACACACACACACACACACACACACACACACACACACACACACACACACACACACACACACACACACACACACACACACACACACACACACACACACACACACACACACACACACACACACACACACACACACACACACACACACACACACACACACACACACACACACACACACACACACACACACACACACACACACACACACACACACACACACACACACACACACACACACACACACACACACACACACACACACACACACACACACACACACACACACACACACACACACACACACACACACACACACACACACACACACACACACACACACACACACACACACACACACACACACACACACACACACACACACACACACACACACACACACACACACACACACACACACACACACACACACACACACACACACACACACACACACACACACACACACACACACACACACACACACACACACACACACACACACACACACACACACACACACACACACACACACACACACACACACACACACACACACACACACACACACACACACACACACACACACACACACACACACACACACACACACACACACACACACACACACACACACACACACACACACACACACACACACACACACACACACACACACACACACACACACACACACACACACACACACACACACACACACACACACACACACACACACACACACACACACACACACACACACACACACACACACACACACACACACACACACACACACACACACACACACACACACACACACACACACACACACACACACACACACACACACACACACACACACACACACACACACACACACACACACACACACACACACACACACACACACACACACACACACACACACACACACACACACACACACACACACACACACACACACACACACACACACACACACACACACACACACACACACACACACACACACACACACACACACACACACACACACACACACACACACACACACACACACACACACACACACACACACACACACACACACACACACACACACACACACACACACTCACAAACACACACACACACACACACACACACGCACACACACACACACGCACACACACACATACACACACACACGAACACACACACACGCACACACACGCAAACGCACGCGCGCGCGAACACACACACACGCACACACACACACGCATATATATATATACTATTGTGAACATTTATAAGAGTGGACATAATTTTGAAATAGGTTAAGAAAATGCAGTTTGAAATAGTTTATACATCAGTAGCATTGCCATTTACAAATAGCGGTATAGCCCCGCCCCGATATTTTAACAAAAGACTGTTATGTACATACATTATCATTCTCTTTTCTTAACATTGGAATTTTAAACCTTCCATCTTGTCGTTGGCCTCTTCACAAGGGCAATTAAAACATGATCATTCATTGTGGTTACCAATCGATGCAATACATCATGTCATTTGTATCAAGCAAAACTGATTGTTGTCCTATATATGACACACCTGATTTAGTGTATGCAACATACGATTGTCCTCTATATTTTTAGAATCATACTCATCGCAAACTTATAACTGGTGTCTTTATGCGCTGATCTAAAAACTTTCTTTCCTAATAAATGTGGGAATAACGCAAAAACCTTCAAAGGTAAACTCACTTACGTTAATACTGGGTGCGTACGCTCAAACAGGATACGGACCTTCCGGTAGAAAAATATTGCCATTGGTACATCTTAAATTTACAAGTCAAAGCATGTTAACTTTAATATTGCCGTATCTACACAATTTTAATATAAAATAACGTCTTCCACACACTTCAGTTTAAACACGACTTACCAATCGGTTTACATAAATCAATTGTATCGAAATTGTGGTCACATAATAAAATCTATATCAACGTTAATTATTTCAATGTTATGCTTACAAAGGGTGGCGAGACGACGAATAATGAGTTAACAGGCCGTTTAATAATGCAAGGATTTGATATATAACCAAGTTGTTCACAAATCTAGGTGAACAAGAAACTTGTAAACACGTCATAAAAGCTGACCGTGCCAGCGCCTTAAATCTCTAGATCAATAATGTCATCGAGCTCGTCCTTTATATCCCTAACACTCAAAGTTACGTCAAAAATAGAAAAAAGAATAATATCAATTTATCTCATTTTTTGTGGTTGAAGAGGAACAGTCGATTTCCCAGCCAATTTATCCAAACACTCATAGAACGATAAAAAAAAATACTGCTTTAACACCAGCCTATGCATAAAATAAAAACAAGCGGACATATAGAAGTACCGTTGGCAAGACAGACAACTGAGTGAAGTATACAAATCGCGTTTTTTGTTGCTTGCAATTTTAGATGAAACTTCAATTAGACACTGTGTAACGGTCGTTTGTTTTAAATACATCGTATACATACACACTCACTTTGAGATATCGGTTTAAGATGGTTATCATTTCAATTTAAAACCGATATCATTTAATAAGTTCATCAACCATTTACGAATGATTTCTTTCATTAAATATTTTCCAACCGATATTATGTCTGTGATTTATGTTTGTTTCTATTGATTGATATATTATGTTTAGCCTAAGGATAAAGGGACAAGTGTTTTTATGTTGCATGTTCCTTTTTTTTAATTGTAATTATACTGTTTAATATAACCTCTTCAATCATAAATGGCACAAACATATGATAGGTGTTACATCATCAACTCTCTAAAATAATTTATTAATACCCGGAGTGGGTTTGTTTTAATTTTGGTATAACCACCTTTAAGCCTCTATAACGCTCAAAATCAACGAAAATCTCGTAAAATGTTGCAGGAAATAAAAAATCAGTGTTCCGTTTTCTATAGCCAAAATTACAACACTAGATGTAATCTGGTTTACATAGATTTAACACGATACGAAATGCTCTTTTTAAAAATTTTAACACATGTTCATGTTCTTATTTGGTGTTCGTGTGTTGTATGAATAGATATCGTTGCGGGAAATTAAAATGGATTATATTGCGACACATAAAAAATAAAAAAATAAAGCATTTTGTATCTTATTGAATCTATGTTACCAGACCACATCTAGCGCTGAAATTTTGGCTATTGCTATAAGGAACACTGAATATGTATGGGGTAACTTTATTTTATGAAACATTTTACAAAATGTTTCGTTCATTTTGAGCGTTATAGGGGCTTTAAAATGCATACTTGACACGCACTACAATTGTGATAGGATACGCAATTTTGAATACTTACTTTATACATATTATTCTACAAGTTTTCCTGAATGCATGGTGGTTGATAGCAAGACTAATCCAGATGACATTTTGAAGTTTACATGATTATAATGTAATGATGAAATTGTTACGGCGTTTCAGTATTTATGAATCATTACAAGTATACACCTCCATTGTACACATTTAAAACATTATTAACAAAATGCTATCAAAATACGATTTATATTAGATAAGTAGGCGGATTTCAAAAGTATAATTGTTGTAATAAAAAATATGCAATTAAAATGGTAACTTCAGACTCGAAGTGTTTACACCCTAGAAGATTTGCTGGTCTACCATTAAAACTATACATCACATATACAAGGAAATGACAAACTATCATGAGTCAAATCTACGAACAAACTTTACTTGTTTATGCAACTGCTCGATAATAACATTAGTTAAGAAATTGTTCCAAAATAACTGTTTAAGTCATTTTAATGTATTATTGTAATGCCATTTCTAAAGCATCTCAAGACGGTTTTCAGCTATGTATAAATCTGTTTTAATTGTTGTTAAATTACCAACTAAACGAATCTAACCCATCAATTTCACTATCGGAGTCAAATTCTAGCAATATATTCTTTCATGTTCTGCTAGCAATAACAACGTTCAAATTTACGAGCTGAAGATATGTTGAAGGCGTTAACAGTTAAAGCGTTCGCTGTTAACGCGGAAGACCCGGCTTCGACAACCTAAGAAGCTCATAATTAGTGGCAATCATATAAACACTTGTCTTTTTTATTTTCCAATATGTTCAAACGTATCAATCAAGGAGTAAACGTTAATAAATACATCATAACAAATACAAATACCCTAAATAATGATAATTTATTGGCTTTGTTTGGCATACAAAGTAAAAAAAAAAAACATATCAATTATAGAAAGACATAACGAAAAATACCACTTTATTTATAGAATAGCTTCCCTAAAAACTGTGTTATATCGGATAGTATTTATATCATACTGTATTATTATACTATTAAACTGTGTTTGTTCGACTGTATTGGATGAGTATAATTGTCATCTATGGACAATGTGCAAACTACATATAATTGATATATACATGGTCATACATTATTGTTTTGGTAAGCAGGGTAGCTCTTTTGTGTTTAAGTACTATGGTGTTATTTTTATGCTTCTGTTGGTTAAATAGAGTAATATCATCTACGCTTATGCCTTATTTCTTCTTAAAGTGTATTGTAAAGCATGTCAATACAATGCAGTCTTAACTACTATGTTCTTAAGGTTAAAATACGCATATCTTCATCTGTGTATGTCAATGACATCTTTTAACTTCGATAGAAACATACTACAGGCGGAATGAAAACAAAAACATGAAAAACACGACTTTGATACTTATCGACAGCTCTAAACAATTTATGAAAATAGCTCGAACAATCACAATTTACTAGACTCAATTCGCCCTTAATTTATTTTAAACTTTCCGGTAGTTTATAGAGAAATATCAGTGAATTAAAACTAATATTTTACTGTTTGAAACAGTGAAAAATAACAGTGAAAAATATCGATATTTTTCACTGTTTTACTGTTAAATGACGTCATTTTTTTTGTTGAAGTGACGTCATTTTCCAGCGAAATTCTCCAGTTATAGTCTTTTTCAATGAAACAAAAAGCATTAAATAAAAAGAAAATTTGTTGGATTCGCTGGAATACCGATTTTAATTAACTCGTGATCATAGATTTTTTTTTAATTTTCTATGATCATTCGTGAAATAAAATCGATATTCCACCGAATCCAACAAATATCCTCTACATACGTCCGTTTTGAAAACCGAATAAAAGACTTTGTTAGAAGTAAATTATTATGTACGACGGAAAGAAATCAACTAATAAATTCGCCTTCTGAATTTTGGAACACCATACTGTTGCCAGGCAATCGATATAAACATGTACATATCACTCACAGAAAGTGCAACATATTTTAGATTTGATTACCTATGCAATTTCTTCACAAATTTAATTTGTATTGACGCGATAATTTATTTTATTTTCTTCATAACTATGATGATACAATATACTAATAACGTTTGCTATTAAAGTTGCTGCATGTTATTGGATTTAACACGCCTAATATTTTCTTCAACCTGTTTTTTTAATAACATAAACATAATATTATGATCTGAATATACAACATAATTCCATACGGTCAAGACATATGTTTTTAAAATCAGACAGATTGCGCAGGTTCTTAAGTTTGTGTGCGTGTCATCTATGTATCGTTATTCAAACCGACTATACTAANAAAAACAGTGGAGCGATACAGGGCCATCATGGCCCTCTTGTTATTAGATAAGTAGGCGGATTTCAAAAGTATAATTGTTGTAAATAAAAAATATGCAATTAAAATGGGAACTACGTACTCTAAGTGTTTACACCCTAGAAGATTTGCTGGTCTACCATTAAAACTATACATCAAATATACAAGGAAATGACAAACTATCATGAGTCAAATCTACGAACAAACTTTACTTGTTTATGCAATAAACAAATAAATTAATGTTATGATAATATCATTAATTAAGCAATTGTTCCAAAATAACTGTTTAAGTCATTTTAATGTATTATTGTAATGCCATTTCTAAAGCATCTCAAGACGGTTTTCAGCTATGTATGAATCTGTGTTACTTGTTGTTAAATTACCAACTAAACGAATCTAACCCATCAATTTTACTATCGGGGTCAAATTCTAGCAACATATTCTTTCATGTTCTGCTAGCAATAACAACGTTCAAATTTACGAGCTGAAGATATGTTGAAGGCGTTTACAGTTAAAGCGTTAGCTGTTAACGCGGAAGACCCGGCTTCGACAACCTTAGAAGCTCATAATTATTACCAATCATATAAACACATGTCTTTTTTATTTTCCAATATGTTCAAACGTATCAATCAAGGAGTAAACGTTAATAAATACATTATAACAAATACAAATACCCTTAATTATGATAATTTATTGGCTTTGTTTAGCATACAAAGTAATAAAAACATATCAATTATAGAAAAACATAACGAAAAATCCCACTTTATTTAAAGAATATCTTCCCTAAAAACTGTGTTAATCGGATAGTATTTATATCATACTGTATTATTATACTATTAAACTGTGTTTGTTCGACTGTGTTGGATGAGAATAATTGTCATCTATGGACAATGTGCAAACTACATATAATTGATATATACATGGTCATACATTATTGTTTTGGTAAGCAGGGTAGCTCTTTTGTGTTTAAGTACGTATGGTGTTATTTTTATGCTTCTGTTGGTTAAATAGAGTAATATCATCTACGCTTATGCCTTATTTCTTCTTAAAATGTATTGTAAAGCATGCCAATACAATGTAGTCTTAACAACTATGTTCTTAAGGTTAAAATACGCATATCTTCATCAAAGTATTTCAATGACATCTTTAAACTTCAATAGCAAAAAACTACAGGCGGAATGAAAACAAAAACATGAAAAACACGACTTTGATACTTAAAGACAGCTCAAAACAATTTATAAAAATAGCTCGAACAATCACAATTTACTAGACTCAATTCGCCCTTTATTTATTTTATACTTTCCGGTAGTTTATAGAGAAATATCAGTGAATTAAAACTAATATTTCACTGTTTAAAACAGTGAAAAATAACAGTGAAATATATCGATATGTTTCACTGTTTTACTGTTAAATGACGTCATTTTTTTGATGAAGTGACGTCATTTTTCCAGCAAAATTCTCCAGTTATAGTCTTTTTCGATGAAACAAAAAGCATTAAATAAAAAGAAAATTTGTTGGATTCGCTGGAATACCGATTTTAATTCACTCGTGATCATAGATTTTTTTTAATTTTCTATGATCATTCGTGAAATAAAATCGATATTCCACCGAATCCAACAAATATTCTCTATATACGTACATATCACTCACGGAAAGTGCAACACATTTTAGATTTGATTACCTATGCAATTTCTTCACAAATTTAATTTGTATTGACACGATAATTTATTTTATTTTCTTCATAACTATGATGATACAATATACTAATAACGTTTGCTATTAACGATGCTGCATGTTATCAGGTTTAACACGCCTAATATTTTCTTCAACCTGTTTTTTTAATAACATTAACATAATATTATGATCTGAATATACAACATAATTCTATACGGTCAAGACATATGTTTTTAAAATCAGACAGATTGCGCAGTTTCTTAGGTTTGTGTGCGTGTCATCTATGTATCGTTATTAAAACCGACTATACTAAGTGAAAGTAACAAACAACCAATTCCACGCATAATATCATCACATCATACATACATACGCATAATCATGTAGTATTTTAGGTACACACCATAACCTTTAATCATTTATATATCTCAAGGTAACCAACTTGATTTAAATACATTGACTGCTCTTGTCAATCATAAATATTATCAACCATTCACATACTTTACTAAGTGTGCATCTGCACTGATGTTCTCTATATATAAACTCCATATTCCCATGTGAGATAAAACAAGACACAAATCTTTATCACCTACTTGCCAATTAACCAAAACCTAGGTTGATAAACATCGAAAACAAGATTTACCTGTTCAGTATCTCAAGACATTAAAACGATTGAGTTTCAAAACATTCTCACAGTCTATGTTGGTTGTATTCGATCTAAGCAGCACTCTTGAGATCAGATAAATTTAATCACGTTTGATATTAAGCTGTCATTAATGCGATTCAACTTATTAAATTGATAACATGCGTTGAAGAGTGTATAAAATGAAAACTTGTACGCGGTGTACTAAAAGTGCAAGTATTTAACCGCAATGATTTAACATATTTTAACTTATTAGCAAATTAACGTATAACATTGTTTTGACCAAATACTTCAACCAAACTTTTATAGTAAATTGTTTCAACAAACTCATCAAAACGTTAGCGTTTAACTGTTACGAGTGTTGCTTTTATTGAAAATAAAAACATACCATCCTGTTGTACCACACTTTGGTCACAATCCACCAATGATATTCAACTCTGGAGTTACGTTACCATTTTTATTCATATCCTAATCGTTCTTACCATCATCTTAATCAGCCGCAGAGCATAGCCATAATCATCAACAAAGACAACAACTGCACCACTGCCACCCACAACACCACAATATTTCAAAGGGATTATCACAATCGTCTTTGTAATCACTATTTTATGATCATAACACATTTAAACTTCATCATATTATTAGCACGTTATCATCATTATCATCTTATGCAACATATTATATACCTCACAATTATAGGAGTGTTATAATGACATTTCAAATATGTAATTATGTTACCAGAAATGAGTATTCCTGATGTCTTAATTATCAAAACGTATGGGTATTGACCGACGGTGATGATACTGCTGATTACGATATGATATAACAATGGTGACGTTGATTATGATAAGAATACATATAATGGTGTTATTTGTTTCCCTATATAAATATTCATGTTGGTACGCATATAAAAAACTTCATTGTTATAGAATGCTTACTAAAAAGCGAATGCACTTCGGTTTTGAAGACCGAAGTTGGGTTCACATCAAATTACGATACTACACTGCCCTGTATTTGTTCTATAGCGCACACATGCAGTGACTCCAGCGTTTTATATATTTTATTGTTCTAATTAAAAAAATATATAAACGGCTGTATGTACTAAATATAGGCTCTGCTCCTACGTATATGAACATAAATACAAATTGAACGCTTTCATTTTTTATTTACATAACTAAGGTGAAAACGTTCAACGCACGTCACGCGGAACAGAAACCTAGCAGAAACCTTCAAAACAATCAAACGTATGACGAATATAATATATATATCGGAACTAATATTTAGATGATTCCTTTAACTTGAGGTTCTTTATTTACCGACTAATACAGAAAGCGGTCGTCAGAAAAGTTTACATTCCACGAAATCATCGTCTATTCTTCTATGTTCCATAAGAACATAGTACCTATTTTAATAGTTCTTTTATCTTCTGGTTGTAAAGTCATGTTAATCGCAACAATACGTTTTGTTGTTATTTACCTGAACTGAATTGTGTCTGAAACATTTTTTGTGCATTTTATCATGGGACTACGTTGAAATATGAGCGTTTGGGGTTTGGTAATTGAAGTACTGTTCTTTTGTCGAATTCTTACTGCCGAAACCCAGTTTTCTGAATATGAGGGTGCCTGCATTTGAGCTAACGGAATTTAACTTAGAAATTGCACGACATAAGTTTGTTTTAATTCACACATTCGAATGAAGATACATGCGTCTTTAAATTGATAACACGTTTGCACAATTATTAAATGAAGAAAAATGCATAACAATGATTTGAACGTTGGCCGGTTCATCATGGGAATTGGCCTTTGGGAAAATTAACCTTAAAAATAAAACCAGGTACACATTATGCAAGGTCCACTTGTATAGAACTGTTAACGATGCTGGTTCATTTAATTGATTTGATTTTTTTTAGCGGGAACACTTGCTATTCATATTAAAACCTAATATGTGTTTTCATCGTTTTTAAGATTGGCACATTATTTTTCTGGTAAAAAGTGTTACATAATTTACAAGCATCTATTAGCTAGCGCTGCTTACGGAATCGAAGTTAAGAAAACGTAAACCCGATCGCTAATTATAGGTTGTACTGAACTGCATTTTTGCGACATTTCTTCTTTGTCGGATCGACCTGATATAAGAATGTGTGTATGTGTAGTAACAATAACTTATTGTATTGCGTTTGTTTTGATTTAAATTTTTAAGTTTCATTTAAAATTACAGTCCATGGCCGTTTTATATGGGAACCTATTGGAATTAGATCAAATGTAAACTTACCTTTAACAAACCCAGGTACCGTCTATTCAGGGTCCAACTTTATGTAAAAACACCATGCAGCTATGTTATTCTATTGAGTTCATTTTGTTAGCAGGTAAATATGTGATTAATATCATAATTTTACCATTTTTAAAGTGATTATTTTTCGGGCGAAACATTTAAAAATGACATATTTTGGACACCCGCCATATTCCTCTCACTGCACATACGATAGCGTTGTAAAAACTCGTTTATACATTTAACGTTTCACTGCTGTTAATGAAATAAAAATTCAGAGTGTACTGTACATCTCCATTTACAGACTTAAATGCGTTTTGTTGCATTTCTTCTTGTCGGCTCGACCGGAAGTTTTCATGTTTGGAACATTGGTTGAAAATAATATATCTTAACATTTTGAGTTTTCTTGAATGCTTCCTCATGTACAGATGGACTATAAATCCGGAAACAACAAGATCACACACATTGACAAAGTGTACTGTTCTCTTCTTTGCAAACAAACGTACATATGATATACTCTGCAAGCTAACAATGCATCACCAGAGGCGATATTGTTTGTTAAAAAAAGTAATGAGTAAATATAATACGACACATCTATTTTTTGTAGAACTTCTTTATACGGTATTTTCAAGTAAAGAATGACAGTCTGGGATACTATTTTTTTATACTAAATATGTCTTGTTGGTTCATTTTAATATTTGGTCTTCATAAGAAATGTGCTATCGGCAAAATAATCAAGCGTGTAATGTGTATTTGCATACAACAGATGTGTACCTTTTGCATTAACACAATGTTGATTGCTCACTGAAGAAAAAGATCGAATCCATGACACCAATCACACAATGGTTGTGTTCTTTCGGACGTCATTCGAATGTTTTATGTCTCCACAAAGAGGGAAGCAGTTTAGTTCGTCCGTTTTAAGGTACTTACGTCCCAAAGCTTGGGTAAATACATCTCTAACTGCGGGATGTATTATGCTAAATATTCCTAAGCTAGCCATAATGTGTAGGTTAGGTAAAGGAACCAATTGTTTCTGTAACAAATGTGTAAACATTGTGTTAACATTCGTACTTTTCACATATTTCAGTACATAAATTGAGATTATTTTGTGCAAGCAATTCCTCTTTACAACAATAAGGTCAATGTGCAAAATCCTTTCCGTCGGAGAATTGTTCCTTGATATATTATGTAGTTTTATGACATGCATGTTTTGTACATAAGGGTATTAATCAATAAATTGCAGGTCGTTTTTGTGTCAGTGATATACACGGGCGTTTATGGAAGAAAGTTTAAGTTAGTTTAAGTTAGTTTAAATTAGTTTAAGGTTGATGTAAATCATTTGGTAACTATGTATTACATTCGTAATCGAATTACAAAATTCCCTTTCATGAACCAGACTAATAGTTGCATATAAGTTTTTATAATAATTGCAAAATTATGTACGAACGCAATTTTTAAAGACAGTTGGGTATTTGCTACTGCTAATTGTTTAGTCATGATTTGTCTCAGTATATTGTTGTTTTTTTTATAAATACTACTTTTAACATTTTTATCACTTAAATGACGAGTGACCCATTTATTTATGCAGCTTCTTAGTGAATGGAATCAACTTACTTATTAGAAATACACACTCATGGAAACGCATCTTGCAAATTATGTTTGCTGATTTATGTATATGAAATGTAATAAGTATTGTTAATTCCTATAAAGTCGAGATCCACATTCCTAGGAATTATACGTTTAACCCCAGGCTTTTTGCGTACAACCACCGATCTTAGCAGAGTGTACCTCAGATTCAAACACGACAACCGGCTTGTTTTCTATAGACCACGAATGAATGATTTGTAGGCATTTTGCGAGGCCTAATGTATTGAAAAGAATAGTTTGTTCTGTTTGTACAATTAAATTCATGTACTACACGTGCCCTATCAACATCGCTGCAAACCTACCGTTCATGTATGCAGTTTTAAAAGAAAGAAACATATTTAATAAAACAATATACACTTACTTTTTCTGAAATCGTGGACATCAATATTCGTGTTTGGTAAGGGTCATATCGATGGAATTTCCCTTGTAGACACACATAAACCCAAAAATGTATTCTTAAACTTAACATGTAAACATAACGTTTTTTATCTGTTCACGCATATATGTATATAGGTTCAGTGATGTAGACTCAGTCTCGCTCAAGTGCGACATTTGGTTATATTTTTTAGAATTTGTTATAATAGGAGATTTGTGGTAAGTATTATGTTTTGCGGAAAAGTCCACACAGTATTTTGGATACAAAAATCATATATCATATATTATTAAAAAGTCTACTTTTATTTACATATTTTATACGATTATTCAATATTTGTTTTGGTGTTTACAAATATTGTCAATGCTTTGTATCCCTTAAATTTATATAGTGAATATATATGAAATGTACACTGTTTTTTTAAAATGCATTAGCAAATTTAAAGACAACAAGTACTGGTTCTAGTCCCAAGAAACGGACTCGAGATCGTTTCAAATTAGCCTTAGGTTTTCGATGCAATCGAGCTAAAATAAATAGGTTTAAACTAAATTTAAAGATAAATACAACGAAGCAATTTAATAACGTTAACAAATATAATTGTTATTAAGCACTTTAATGTTGAATTATACAAGTAATATTGAGAAAACAATTATGAACAAATACACTTATTTAAAACATATGTCAAAGTTATTAATTGTTTATCTGTATGCGAATTTGATACGTACTTCCGAGAACAGTCTTCGTCCCGTAACTGTACATTAAATTGCCAAGTATAAACTTTGATATTTGAAATGTCCAAATGACGTCTTATAAAGCTAAAGCTAACTTAACTACATACTAAACAAAGATACAGATGTTATTTTGACATGTATTAATACTATTACATTAAACCATGATCAAAAGTTCAATGTGAATTTAGCTTACTACCATGTTATATTACAAACCTGTCGAAAACGTGAGGAATGTATGGTTTATGAATATATTAAATGCAAACTTCTTAAACACTCAATGTTATGTTTGTGTTCTCATTACTTATGGTCTGACGGACATTTTCATAAACGTAGCATGTACAATTGTTATGTCTCGTAAACGAGCGGGCAATTATTATAGCAAAGCGTCAAATGTTTGTTCATCCAAATTTTCATTCCAACTGAATCCTAGTTGCGCAGTTGTTTTAAAGCCCCTATAACGCTTAAAATCAACGAATATTTCGTAAAATGTTTCGTTAAATAAAGTTACACATAAACAATCAGTGTTCCTTACAGCAATAGCCAAAATGTCAACGCTAGATGTGCCCTGGTAAACTAGATTTAACAAGATACAAAATGCTTTTTTTTTGTGGTACAAAAAGCTTCCAAAAATGCTTTAAATTGTATATTTAAAGGCTGAACATTTAGTAAACAGAACCTAATTTATACTATAAACTAGCTTTTTGACACGTTATTTATTCAATATTCACTATTTTAATAAATAAGAAAAAATCATTTTAAAAGGAATCAACAGTATTTACATATGTGCGCAATTAATGTAATTTTTATTTTATGTTTAATTTTTTTAATAAAAACATTCATAAAATAATAAAAACATATTTGATCATGATAATTGCAAAATATCGAATAAAGTGCATGACTAAAGGTCCATTTTATATACGTTTGAGGTCGGTAATTACTATCTGAAACGCTTGAGTGATGTCGCGAAAAATTAACGGTAGAATGAAGTGTACCATAATGTGTACTATATATACGCTAAGTGATAAGATTCGTAGCTAAAACATATTTGCATAATCATTGTAAACGAGAAAGATTCTTTTTAGCTTAGGCCTGCACATGAGTTTGCTGCACAATTTCACATCGTCATAAACACATGGCCTAACAATGGAATATTTTAAAATGTAACGAACCAATCTCCTAAGACTTTCCTATATTTTGTTTCGGTAGGTCAGTCCGTGGTTGAAAATTGATTTATATTTAACTCTCAAAATTAAATGGAAATAATCTGAACTTGCCTATTTTTCAGTAATAGACAGGTGTCAAGGTTACCATTTTTTTACGAAACATTTTGAAGTAATCCCGAGATTTAATTGACTTAAAGCTCAAATGAAACAAATTCAAACATTACAGATTTAGAAGTGCTGTAATATTAGATTTTTATTTGAGTATGATGTAATTCTTAAGAATGATATTCTTTATAAATATATAGAAGTATACATATACACACCATATTTTTTATGAACAAACTCTATCAGAAAATGTGTAAAAACACCGATATGAATATTACATCATGATATGTATTTAAGCACTAATTGTCGCCAAATTGTAGATTTATATAGATATAACATCATGTTGAACAAGGACCATAAAGGTCTATTTTAATTGTGTATATATGTATATGTTTTTGTTGAAAAAAAGTTGTTCTCCTATATATATCTGACGATGTTTATGTTACCCAATCAGTAACGTCTGAACTAATACACTTTACAAAAGGGTTACACAGAATTTACTAATGAATACTTAAATCACCACTGACATTTGTAATTTTCAGAGAAAACCAAACTTGACGGATCATTGGAACAAGTTCCAGTCGTAAATGTCGTTGTGAACGGCGGCCAAAACACATTGGAAATTGAAATTGAATTGGAAATTGGAGATTTTGCGAAAACCAAAAAAAAAGAAAAACAAAATAAAAAAATCATCAAACAGTGCAACGTGCCCGAAAAGCTTGCAGAGACGATATTGGATATTTGCTGGACAGGTAAGCAGCAGTTCATTGTTTGGGTTGCATATAGGTATCGCTTAGAAAATCAAAGCGCTGAAGGCACTGAAGTTGTTCGCTGTAGTCGTCCATGATTAGCTTGTGCAAATTGCACAGGCTGATCAGTGTGCACAGGCTTATCTTAATTGACACGCATTAAGCCCCGTTGTCCCTGAAAGCAGCGAATATGTACAGATTTTAATGATAAACACTAGACTGGCCAATGTCGTCTTACAAGCTGGTAAATACACTCACTGGAGGAGTAGAGAAGATGCTCCTAAGCTCAGTGCACAAAGGCAGCGGTTATCGTTCCTAGCATAGTTAGTTACGGTTCTTAGCGTAGCTAAGGCTTTTAAGCACATACTGATTTGAAAACCATGCTCTGTAACTTTAGTCGTGAGCTAACGCTCACAACTAAAAAAACGTTATTCACCACTAATATAGCATTCTCTATAGACGATAGTTATGGTATGTTCCTTGTAAGTATAAGCATTGAGAAGAAAAATGTACATGTTCAAGTTAAATGTTTAAAGAGATTTGAAATATCTAGTTTTAGAGAGCTTAGAAACTATTAACATATGCTATCTCTTCATATTTTGTGCAAAAATATGTACCTGGTGACAAATCATGCGAATCGATATAGTTTTACGTACACAATTTTTGTTTACAAATTTACAATGTCGGTGTTAGTACTCAATCGATTTTGTCTTGGGCTAAACTTTTATCATCTATCATCGGAAACCACGCAAATAACCTAAATTAAATCACACGTCATGAAGTTGTGGTTGCAAAATAACCGCATTTTGTTCGCAAAGCAAATCAATAAGCAAAACACGAGACATACCAAATAATTATGTTACTACCATAGCTAGAATTAATAACAATTTGATTCATCAGAGAAGCTTTCATGTGTTACGTGCTACGTATTTTACACGTATGTGCATTACAATGTTAGGCGATCGTAAATGGCTCAGCTGTTTTTTGTTTGATAATTCCAATTCTTGTGCGCAAAGACGAGGAGGAACGCATACATGTTCGCATATAATTCAACTGACACTTGATTATATAATAATGCGACTATTCATTCATAGACATATCAAATGGGACGTGTCTCATGAAATGGGCATATGACATTCCTGACCGAGATGCTGACCGAGCTGTCGCCATCAAACGACTGGTGTCCACGGATGACAGACCAATGACTGTAAGTAAAACGTTCGCATAACTTCGCACTTGTATGAAACACGTGTACGCATTGTTCAAGGTGGTAATTGACCAATATGCTTTAGTAGTGCGGTTCTTATAATTTATGTGGTCATACGTTATGCCAGTTACCTTTAACAAATACCGCGTATTCGTTATGAAAATGATGTATTTAATAAAACCCATTTCTTATGTACTGATATTGATTATACTGGAAACAAACTTCGAATGCTAATGCAAATGAAGTAATGTTTAATTAATTATATGTTTATGCCACAGCTTAATTTCTTTATAGAAGGAAACTCTGAGTGTCATGTAACCTTATGCTTTACATGCCTCCCCACCCTAACACTGCTACTGCATGAACACTATAGAATACTTTTCTCGGCCTTGCTACTTAAGGTAAATATCAAATGAAAATAAGACATGTAGACGATTTAACTCGTAAACATTAATCAGCATATTTAATGAGCATTTTATTATAAAAATAAAACACTCGAAAACTGAAGATTGTGTTGCTATTTCATTAAATGTTTATCATTGACAATAATTATAAGAATAACACAAAGAGATAAATAATTATATATAACACACTGAATTACGGTCGTTTGCAGTTTTCATTTCCACATCATCGCCATCAAGGATTGTCAAGCACGATGATTATAATGTTACATCATCTCTCAGCGCTCTCAAGAACCCAACATTTGAACCCAGGCCCGTCAATATTCCAAATATTGATATTCATTCTTTCCCCACCCACTCAGCAAAGTATCACTTTTCCTTTAACTGCAATGGATCTTCTTCAGACGAACTCGCATTTTTATGGGGCAGTCTTCAATATTCACACTTTAAACATTTACACAAAGTCAATTCAAACATCTGTATTTTTCGCGTGATATGTGTTTAATTTGTTATTTCAGTATCATTGTTCCATCCGGTTTGTATTAAAACTGCCACATGTGCCGTACATTATTCATTCATGATTGCAAATTGCGACCTTCAACTTTTTTGGAGGAAAATTATTTGTAAAGTATCATTGTAAACTACATATTTTGTAGTTAAAATGGGATAACTATTTTCCTTTTGCATCCTAAAATGAACTGAATAAATTTGAATATAGGTATATACTGGGTTTTTTAACCTTTCTTTTTCAGCAAGTATACGCTGAACTTCAGAACTATTTTGCGTTCTTGCGCTACAAAATCGACATGTGTTTTTCTATATTACGCGAGTGAAAATAGGACACAAACTTAAACGTACACAACCAATTTAATTTAGTTTGTGTACATTACCTTTTGGTAAAGATTCGTAACTTTTTTTTTTTTTTTGAAACAATAGAATACTTTTTGGTATTGTGCACTACACTTTATCCGATTCGTCTCGGAAAGCCTAGCTGTGTTAATCTTTCTTCAACACGTCGGATAAATTCAAGTACACAATAACACTAGCATAGTATACTTTACAAACATGACATTCAAACTTTAAACGACACTGAGCATTATGAAATACATACCACATAAATTATACATAAATTATAAAGTGATACACAATACAAACAGAATCGCGACACGTTATGTACTTTGCTTTTTCTAATTGGTTTCACTCTCGACACGTCTAAAAGTATGATGTAAAGGAAAGCTTGTTGTTTTATAAAATTGATATATTTATATATGTATGTGATTTGTATTTATCATTATGTCGTAAATGATATACTCTTAAATCAATATGATCGGTGTAAATTGGGCTACCAAAATCTGGAATAACTATGATACACTGAGCGAAAAACTATTCTTGGCATTATAATAAATCAATTGCATTACATACAAAATCAAAGGCACTAGCTCTAGTATTTAAATGGAAAGATTAATCGAAAATGGAGTGTTGTTATATTATGTATAATATTTCACGATTATGATCGTGAACCGACACAAAAGGCTACGCATCAAAATCAACGCGCCACGCGATATTTCATGCGAAACTAGCGATATGATGTCGCGAAAATTGTCGTCTGTTTTCTTGAAGCCATTAAGCACGACACACGATATTCAACGCGACGCTCGTCCATAAACAGACATTATGCATTCATTCGAGACAATATTACGCAAAATATCTTCACCCAATGTCGATTACATTATGTTACAATGGACGTTAAAACAGAATCAAGTTATAATTAACCCCGACTAAAAAAAAAATAGCAATAAAGCGACGAACTGTTAAATTCAGTATGTTTCTTAGTTACATTATACTTCGTGAATACCCTTCTGTGTTTCAAAAATAATAAATCCGCGTCGTCAGCGAATAATAGAAGATATTTGAACTTATGTATTTTGAACTACTGTAATGCCAATGTTTGTTTGCCATTCTTCAAATCATTCGAGACCATTCATAAAGACCGCAAACAATATAAGCGAGGTAATCTCCCTCGTGAATAAACCAGCGTTACTACTGAATATGCCTGATAAGTTACCCACGTGAATCATCTGTATTTTCAATTCGTACATGAATCGAATAAGCGTGAAGAGTTTTCCGTCGAAGCCCACATCAATCATTTTACTCCATAATTGACCGAGATTGGTGACCTTATATGCATTGTAGTCAATATAGCAACAAATGCATTCGTTGTTCATCCTTTCAATATTAATGCACCTACCTATTAATATAATATTTAATCAATTTAACCCATAGTCATACTCGAGTTTAACTATAACTGCGAGGTTTGATAATTTATCAAAGCGGAATATATCGCACGCGTTCATCGTCAATTTGGTAAAAGACTAGTAAATGTCATTAAAATCATAACATTTTGTATACAAACTTGGCTATCTGTCATTGTCGGTATGTCTGCCACATCCCTATGTTCATCAGTCCGTCCGTCTGTCCTTAAATTAAAAAAATAGAAAATTAATATACAAAAGACATTATCATAAAATAAGGTATGCATAAAGTATGATAAGATAAGATGATTATAAAGCATTTCCCTTTACTTCGGCAGAGACAACATGTCAAGTAAATGATACTACAAATACAAGTATACCTTGTAATTCAATTTCATGTACTTAGCAAGTACATGCGATATAATCAAGATACTTAGTATACGCATGAACACACTTGTAAATGCTTCAAAAGCTAATTGTAATACTGTCGCGACAAATGCATGATAGCTTGAATTATGGAACATTACACTAGAACAGACATAGAGCTACATGCAGGTTATAGCGCAATATATTTTGTTGTCGAGGGTTTTCATCGGTAATGGACATCTGTATAGCCTGTAATACCGTAAGCGCCTGATACGCTCTATTATTGCATAAATAATTAAAACTTTTAATAAAAAGACGTGACCTTTACTGGATAGCATTTTGTATATTACAGAAAGTTGCAATACCGTTTGCCTTCTATTATTGCATTGCTTGCAATAATGTAAAGGTTCTTGAAGCATTAGTTCAACTGATCGACGAAATCGAATTAGATTATTGGACGTATGTTCAATTATGCAATCAAGTAAGTTAAGCGTTCGTAAATACTTTTCATACAAAAATCACATTATATGTACATGTACATCCGATTTATATCGATTTTACAGTAATTAATAATTTTGATAAACGTAAATCAATACGTCCCTTACCATTGTTGTTCTAATTCAAATACATTATTATATAAACAACATACATTTTGTGATTTGAATATTTCTGTAAATTATTATATTTTTTGTTATGCCAGGTTGATACAGACGGATTGCTTAAAAGTTTTCAGGAAAAGGTAAAATAATCTGTTTGTGTAAGTTCGTATTGTATATACAGTTGATGAAATACATATCGTTAACGTTTCGGACATGTCTAGAATGATATTAATTTAACACCTGCTTACCGCAAAAATGCTTGGTTTAGTTGAGTAAAATATGGCATTTTTAATTCAATTTATTACAGACCTTTTATTCATTTAAATGATTTAAAAGGAACATAGTCGACTTGTTCTTTATTTCAGTTAAAACCTGAATCAAGGAAAAAGGTAAACAATATTCTTTTGTTTCTTAGAGCTTGTAGAATGTGTGAGTTCTTTATAATATCTTTTATTTGGTAGATTGTACATGCACTTAAGATTTTTGAGCGCAAACATATCTTCTTTAACGGACTGGTGGATGTATCCAAAACACTTGTGTATAGAACATCATTGTATCGTTCACAGCTAGTTTATTATATGCTACGCTTGACTTGGCGTTTCTTGTTATTGTAAGAATTTTAGGCTCAACTAGTTTTCATAAACCAACTGTTCGTAAACACTCTGGTACCCGATCTTTACTTTTACTTTACGTATCAAAGAATAATGGTACTTTGTCCGTTTTTGCGATATAGAAAATAAAGTGCTCTCATTTGTGNCTTTATAAATAAAATATGAAAAAAATATTTAAAAATCGGTAAATAATTACGGATCGTCACCTTTATTGTTACTTTAACGCATAGTCATACTCGAGTTTAAACTATAACTGCGAGGTTTGATAATTTATCAAAGCGGAATATATCGAACGCGTTCATCGTAAATTTGGTAAAAGACTAGTAAATGTCATTTAAATCATAACATTTTGCATCCAAACTTGGCTATCTGTCATTGTCGGTATGTCTGCCCCTATGTTCATCAGTCCGTCCGTCTGTCCTTATGGTAAAAAAAAAATGGAATATGAATATACAAAAGATATTATCATAACATAAGGTATGCATAAAGTATGATTAGACACGATGATTATAAAGCATGTCCCTTTACTTCGGCAGAGACAACATGTCAAGTAAATGTTACTACAAATATAAGTATACCTTGTAATTCAATTTCATGTACTTAGCAAGTACATGCGATATAATTAGGAAACTTAGTATACGCATGAACACAATTGTAAATGCTTCAAAAACTAATTTTCATACTGCCGCGAAAAATGCATATTTGCTTGAATGATGGAACATTACACTAGAACGGACGTAGAGCTAAATGAAGGTTATAGTGTTCTATATTTTGTTGTCGAGGGTTTTCATCGGTAGTGGACATCTGTATAGCCTGTAATACCGTAAACGCCTGATACACTCTATTATTGCATAAATCATTAAAACTTTTAATAAAAAGACCTGACCTTTTTCAGGTTTTAAGTAGAATGTGTTGTATGACATAATGTAAACTTTACTGGATAGCGTTTTGTATATTACAGAAAGTTGCAATGCCGGTTGCCTTCTATTATTGCATTCTTTGCAATGATGTTAAGGTTCTTGAAGCATTAGTTCAACGGATCGACGAAATCGATTTAGATTATTGGACGTATAAGCAATTATGCAAACAAGTAAGTTTAGCGTTTGTATATACTTTTTATACAAAAATCACATTATATGTACATGTACATCCAATTTATATCGATTTTACAGTAATTAATGATTTTAATAAACGTAAATCAATAAGTCCCTTACCATCGTTGTTCTAATTCAAATACATTATTATATAAACAACATACATTTTGTACTTTGAATATTTCTGTAAATTATTATATGTTTTTATGCCAGGTTGATGAAGACGGATTGCTTAAAAGTTTTCAGGAAGAGGTAAAATAATCTGTTTCACGTTCGTATTGTATATACAATTGATGAAATACATATCGTTAACGTTTTGTACTTATCTAGAATGATATTAATTTAACACGGATGTTTGCTTACCGCAAATATCCTTGGTTTAGTAAAGTAAAATATGGAATTTTTAATTCAATTTATTACAGACCTTTTATTCATTTAAATGATTTAAAAGGAGAATAGTCGACTTGTTCTTTATTTCAGTTAAAAGTTAAATCAGGGAAAAAGGTAAACAATATTCTTTTGTTTCTTAGAGCTAGTAGAATGTGTGAGTTTTTTCATAGTATCTTTGATTTGGTAGATTGTACATGCACTGATGATTTTTGAGCGCAAACATATCTTTTTTAACGGACTGGTGGATGTATTCAAACACCTGTGTTTAGAACATCATTGTATTGTTCACAGCTAGTTTATTATATGCTACGCTTGACTCGGCGTTTCTTGTTCTTGTAAGAATTTTAGGCTCAACTAGTTTTCATAAACCAACTGTTCGTAAACACTCTGGTACCCGATCTTTACGTTTACTTTACGTATCAAAGAATTATGGTACTTTGTCCGTTTTTGCGATATAGAAAATAAAGTGCTCTCATTTATGTAAGATGCGTAGTGAATCGCACTCAAACGTCCATTGTTGATGTAGATGATCGCGAAGAACAGCAATAATGGCTGTTACGAATATTGGCAGAATTATGACCCCTTTGTTTGTTGTTTTTTTTTCACTTTAAAAAATATAAGCCAAAATTATTGTATGGATCTCGCTCAAACTTTCACAGTTGAATGACCTTAACGTTAAATGATCATAAAGAAAGAAATTTCGCCGCGACGAGTTTTGACAGAATGGTGTTCCTTTGTCCGTTTTTCCGATTAGGAATATGTAGTTCACACATTTAGTGTTTTGATTTTGTTTATCTGCTTCGAGGATTTTGCTAAAACATTTCGAAGCTATGAGACAGGTGTTTATGTGCTATGGGTTTGCAACAACATGTACATTTTCCAACACAAGTGTTTGGTCAGAGTCTCGATCTTGTGATCACAGAGGTCGCAAACGGTGTTGAACTTATCTCATGTGAACCCGGTCCATTCTTGTCCGACCATCGTGTAGTTAGAGTTAAAGAGAAAAAAGAAAAATCATTAGTAAGTCCATTACTTATCGAAACTATTAAAGACATTTTTCATTCGGAATTTGCAAGTGATATTTCTGAAGTAAAACTGGAAAGGGATGATATTGATGCATATGTGGAACTTTTTGAAGATGAAATGAAAAGGCTTGTTGATAAACACGCGCCTGAAAAGTGGAAATGCAAATGTGCAGACATCCAAAACTCTGGTTTAATGAGAGAATACACCATCTGAAACGAGTTTTGCGAAAATCCGAGCGCTAATTGAAGAAGTACCAAAACCCGGAAGACTATGAAATATTTAAAACTGATCTCAGTAAATACCACCATGAACTTAAACTTGAAAAGAAAAGAACTTAAAGCCAAAAAGTGCTTGAATTCAAAGGAGATTAAAACAACGGTATAGCTTTATGTCTGAACTTACAGGTGGCAAGTATTAGAATCCAATGCCGTCTGTTGAAAATTAAAACGATCTAGCCGATAAGTTCGATAAGTATGGGAAAAATTCAGAAAATACGAGACAATTTGAAAGATTTCGAAAAGTATAAACCAAACGTTAGAAATGTGCTCGAGTTTGAAAAAAATAAGGAACTTTCTGAAGATGAAGTTAGAAAACTCATAAAAACGATGCAAACAAAGTCCTGTGAAATTGATGTTTTACCGACAAAATTATTGAAATCATTCTTGGGAGAGCTTTTCCCTATCATAACTAGATCAGTTAATCTTTCATTGACACAGGGAATTTTCCCAAAGCAGTGGAAACAAACACTTGTTAGACCTCTGTTGAAAAAAGCCGGCCTCGATTTAATATTTTCCAACTACAGGCCAGTGAGTAACTTACCGTTCTTGTCCAAATTAATTTTAAAAGCAGCTTTGTACATATTGAATGAACATGTAAAAGAACATGACCTTCTTCAAAGAAAAACAATCGGCGTACATACATAATCATTCGTTTGAATCGGCTCTCCTTAGACTTGTACATGATTTATTGAATGCTATGGAACATCAGGAAGTGACTGCAATGATAGCATTATTCATCAGTGCAGCTTTTGACACAGTGGACCATGGCATCCTTTTCGGCGCGTGAACAAGCATGTACTGTCCCTCAGGAAAGCTGTTTAGGGCATTGGCTCTAGCTCACGTACGCTGGAACCATATTTGACATTGCCCCCCCCCCCGCTTGTTTCATAATATATATACACACAATTCACAAAGACATGTACATGCATATACTTATTTGACCATATGTTATTGGTTTAGCTGTGTTATTACTATGAATGACACAATCCTATTAAGTGATTCTTAACAATAAATGTTTCAGATTTACATTTAACCATTACCTATGATTGAAGTGTTCAAACAATAAAACATCAATGATGTCTCATTTTCTTGTTGCATTAATTAATGATATAATTAAAAATATTTACACAAATAGTGCATTTTTAAAACACAATACATTATAAATTTGAATCCAATATGTACACACAACAACTTAATCAAGTAAATACAAAGTTTATATATAATGGGAGATGCTTGGTTAACAAATTAATATGTGTTATTTATGCATGTACGATTTAATTTAATTAAATTTGCATATTAATCTTATATATGTAAAAAACAACCTTTTGATTTACTTGTCGTGTTTGCATAAATATTTAAAACTCTTATACTTGCCTTAAATCTCTGAAAATCTGGGATAACTATTTTAATTTTGCATTCTAAAATGTACTTTATAACTTCCATTTAAAGAAATAAGCAGTTGTCATATACATTTGTATTCACAAAAAGTAACATTTTGCGTGTTAAATCTATTAAGGATTACTTTTATAAATATTTTTTCTGTATAACATTCCCAGAATTAATGGGAAATTGATTATTTTGACATTTTGTAGAAAGTGCATGTATTACTATCCGAGTTTGTTCCCAAAAGTACGTATATATCTCTAGTTTTAACCATTGAATATATGTATTATTCGTATTTTTAAACACTTTTCCATGGATTTTTTTTTCAATGTGTGGAATCTTTTGCAAAATATTCATTCCATTTTTGAGAGTTTCATTTAAAGATGTTGTTTCAAAACTTATTGCATGAATTTAGAATTATAGGTTTCATATACGTCAATAAAATGGTATATGAATCTACTTCATATCGTTCTAATTTTGCATTTTTCACCGCGGCAATATATGAAGGAAGAACCTTGTTTATACCTTCATAATGTTAAAAATGTACTGGTTTATTCATTTTGATTTGTAGATCTTGCATTTAAAAAAAATAAAGTTTACTGTCTTTAATCATATCTTTAATATATTCAATGACATTATCATACAAATCTTTCCGAAAAAATGTATTTATTGTTGATAATTAAACAGATGTTTATAAATAGAGGCATGTCTAACACATAATTGATATGAATACTCTTAACAAAGTCAGAATAAATTGTTAAAACATCGATTAAAAAAGCGTCGGTCAGCAATATTTTAGCCGAAATCGCATATAAACTGCATGTATTACGTAGTTTGTTTAAATATATTTAATTTCTATCCAAAGATGTAGATTTGTTCTGTCCTTGAATAACTTTTCTAATCCAAGATACTGTTAAACTTTTCATAGACCTATTTTTGTCCATCATTTCAAGTACCCATTGATCGAAATCTTTGTTATGAATTTTGCTTTGATTTGTGAAGGCCCATGTCACACGACATTGAATAGTTTATCGTGAAAATCATTACAAATAAAATATCCGGTCTGTGGCAAGGACACACACAGGCGAATAAACACAGGAAGTATCGAGGTCTTAACAACAGTTATTCTACCTAAGTGAGTTATTTTTCTTCTGTTCCGATGGGCAAAGATATTTGCTAGTTTTACTAGTTTAGTTAAATCATTTTAGGTAGATCAACATAAAAAAATAAACCTTATAATTTAAATTGGGTACATCCCCACACTTGTTTCCACCTTGCTTTAATGGATCTTGTGCTGTATTGTACGGCCAATCCAGACAATATGTGTTTTGTTTCAAATTCACGTTCAGACCTGAATATTGTGAAAAGGAGTGTAATAATAGTAATGCGGTTTTCAATGATTCTTCTGACCCGTCCAATCATATATAAGTATCAGCAGCCACTTGTGACATCTTGTATTATTCATTGCCAATTTTAATTCCCTTTTTTTAATACAATTTCCTTATTTTAATCGCTAGTATTTCTGCATTGTTTAAGTGTTATTTATAGTTCGTTATATTCTTTTGTAAATGATTGCTCCTATATTTAAATTTTCGATATCAATAGGCTTTAATTGTTTCTTCGTAATTTTGCTTTGTGACTCGAAAAAGAGATGGTCTTGCTTATAATTTCCATTAAAAGTGTTTGTAAGAAAAGTTGATCAATTATGACAAACTGTATTTGGCTGTCATCAATATCATTTAACGTGTCCAATTTATATATAGGAATGCAGTATTGCCGTTTAATATTATCTATCAAGGTAGTAATTACTGACAAAAATTCTATAATATATGAACGAGTTATTGAATTTCCATACATTTTTACCATGTTTATTGTTTTCAAAATTTATACCCGTGTGAGTAATAGAATGGTCTCATCGGTATTTGTTTTAGAGCATTTAATAAATATTGAATCATTTATATGTAAAAAAATAAAAGGTCCAGACGTCCCTGTTTCAATGGGTCAGTACATCGCCATGTGTATCCTTTTTTCCCACCATTTGTATCTCTTAAAGGGTCCTGCAGTTACCTGTTAATTACTTCCCCCAATAACAGTACCCATGCTGTCCTATTACTATTTAAATGTGTATAGAATTGTATAAAATCTAACAGTGGGCCTCTCACTTGATTAAAGTATCCACATTTAATATACATTGTAGATCTATTGTGTTTTAAATACTTGTTTATAAAAGGACGGGTTGTCTGCATTTGTGTCGTCCAATTTTAGAAATGTGAATTGTTTGCAACAGAAACTCAGATTAAGGGATATCATATTTACATTATCATCTTTTTCAATTGTATTAACGGTAGTTTGTGATGTACATTTGAATACGATGTCAACTCATCTCGAATAAATTGACCCAACAGTTAAAGAATCAATCCCGAACCGATTGTGAATATATATTTTCCGTTTGTGCATTCCAATGAACATCTTGTAAATAATTCTCTAATATTTCAATTCTTATGCTTTTAGGTTTATGTGTACATTCACTTAAATGCTTTAATAATAACTCTGGGAAAAGTGTAAGGTTTTCAAACGGTTTGAACAATCAATTCTTTGTATTAAACTTGCCAATGGTTTTTCTTATATGGTTGTGTTATGTTTATTTTAAATGTTTTAATTTCTTGTATATCTTAGCAAAGTTCAAAATTTTTAACAATATGTCCGCCAGGATTGTGGCAGTTGTCCCTATGAGGCTACAGTGAAACTTTTTTTTACACTATACAAGTCACATGTTTAGTCCAATCTTTATGGAACTTGGTCAAAACATGTGTTCAAATGATATCTCGGCCGATTTCTAAAAATGGTTTTAGTCCATTCAAAAGCATGGCCACTATGGGATGGGGAAGTGTTACTTATAAGGTTATCGTGATACCTTGTTTACACTCACAATTTTAGTTAAATCTTCCGGAATCTTGCTCATGAGATTTTGTCTAATGATAGTCTGTTAAAATAAATGGTGTTGCAGTTTCTCTTAAATGGCTTAACAGAAACTTATTTAACTCTCTTAAAGTAATTTTTATACCCAATCTTCATGAACCTTGCTCAGAATGTTTGCTATAATGATATCGCAATGGAGTTCAAAATCCACCTGGTCTATTGAAAATATTTTGCTACCACCGGATGTGTTCGTTGAGCTTGTTATTTTGGCACAGGTTAAAGTTGTGTCTTTTTGAAGATAATTACAACCATTAAAGAGATACTATTAAAGTGAAGTGTTACGTTGAAGTTGTTTGATGATGATGATGACGATGATGATGATGATGATGATGATGATGATGATGATGATGATTATGATGATGATGATGATGATTCGATAGAGGCAAGAAAGTTTTAACTCGGTGGGAGTCGATGTACCTATGGTGGTTTAAACGTGTTAATTGGTATGTCTGTGACACCACATGTCTGCACATGTGTTGATACCGTTATTAAGATAAGATACCATGCGTCACCTTCTGATAACATTTAACATGACAATCAAGGAAATCAATTCATGCTGAGTTAAATGACTGTTAAACAAATTCAAACGAACCTTTCTTCTTTTAATCACAAAATAACTGATACAAATATTTATTTAAAAAATACGAAGTATTATGTGATGATCATATCGATAACAGAAACTATTTAAATCTTCAAATATATTAGATAAAATTGCTTCGCATCCTTTTATTGTTCAGGTACCTATTCAAACATAAAGGTCCCTGTATTCGTCTACAGTACCATTAGTCGTCGCGCGCGAGTATTCAGGGGCGGTCATCCGGGATTTATCGATTTAGGGGATTGTCTATAGTATGGAAGAATATTGGATGACACGTGGTTTAACTATACAAATTCAAACAAAATGAAACTCCATTTTTATTACCATGATTCCATTTTTATAAACACCAGGATATAACTCTTATCATCAACATGATATCATTCGTATCATCACCATGATAACATTCTTATTATCACCATGATAGCATTTATATCACCACCATGATATCATTCTTATCATCTCCATGATATCATTCTTATCATCACCATCATACCATTCTTATCATCACCATGATATCATTGTTATCACCACCATGATACCTTTCTTATCTTCACCATGATATCATTTTTTATCATCACCAAGATATCATACGTATCATCACCATGATACCATTCTTTTCATCACCATGATATTATTCTTATCATCAGCATGATACCATTCTTTTCATCACCATAATTTCATTCTTATCATTACCATGATATCATTCGTAACATCACCATGATACCATTCTTATCATTACTGTGATATTATACCTATCTTCACCATGATATCATTCTTATCATTACCAAGATATCATGCTTATATTCACCATGATACCATTTTCATCATCAACTGATACCATTCTTATTATCTCCATGATATCATTCTTATCATCACCATCATACCATTCTTATCATCACAATTATATCATTATTATCATCACAATAATACCATTCTTATCTTCACCATGATATAATTATTATCATCACCATGATATCATTTTTATCATCATCATGATATTATTCTTATCATCGTCATGATACCATTCTTATCATCGCCATAATTTCATTCTTATCATCACCATGATATCATTCGTATCATTAACATGATACTATTCTTATCATCACCGTGATGTAATTCTCATCATCACCATGATATCACTCTTATCATCACCATGATATCATTCTTATGATCACCAGGATATAATTCTCATCATCACCATACTATCAGTATTATTATCGCCAGGGTATTAGTAACATCATCGCCATGATACCAGTCTTATCATCACCATAATATCATTCTAATCATCGCCAGGATATCATTCTTATCATCGCCATGATATTGTTCTTATCATAGCCATAATATTATTCTTATCATCGCCAGAAAACTGTTCTTATCATAGCCATAATATCAATCTTATCATCGCCAGGATATCATTCTTATCATCACCTAAAGGTCCTCTATTTAATGCAAATGTCCGAAGCCATACAGTTAGCCACAGGACCAAAACACAGGACAAAACAATCCCAATTAGTATTAATGAGACCATCGTCTTAGAAAGATTAATGCAAAGCGCATCATAAACGGGGTTTAAACCGGTTTTCTAGGCGCCAGACCTTACATGTAGTCCAGAGAAAGATTACAATTCAGTTATGACTCACTAGGATTGCAGCACATTTTAACCATGACACTATTCTTAGGAAAAGTGTTAATATCATGTTGTCGGTTCATTAACTAATAACCTATTTTCCACCCACTGTAAAATACCGCAACACCACAGTTTTTTTTTAAATTGTTACTAATCTGTATATTGTTAACAACTGGAAATAGAACCATTACTTGTGACATATTTGAAAGGAATAAATAACAAAGTATTTATCAAACGGGACAATTGGAATACAACGTGTATTCTTTTTCTTGTTTACTTTCGACAAAGCTGTTTATGGCTACAAACATTTTTTTCAGCCGAATTTTGTAATTGATTCGTGTGCAGTTATAAATTTCCATAGCTGTTTTATTGTTAGTAATGGAAGTACTGAATGCATGTATTTTACAATATCGCTGTCATTTCAACTAACGCATTTAGTTAATTGAAGCGTGTGATTTAATTTAAATCGACGATGCATTGTGTCCACATAGGTGTCATTTCTATGCTAACGCAGTGACGTCACACGTAATGGACGACGCTCATTTGCAAACACGTTCTCATTCACAAGTTAAACAGATTCGATCCTTCTACGTCTACATCGTATCGAGAATTCAAACGCGGGATTGGAGTTCATGGTTTTTTTACCGAGTCGGACAATATCTTGGGATATATAAACGGTTTACATTGGAATTTTTTCATGTGTTTAAAATGGGAAGGGTCCGGTCAATAGTGTGAGCGGAACCGTGGTCATTTAAAACGGGTCTGTTTTCCAGTCGCGTTTACCTATGGAAGACTCGCTATAAAGCGACCGATCAGTCTAAAGATAAATATATAATTTTACATGACCATGGTGTTCTGCTGGGTTGTATCGTTAGGGTTGAGTGTTTGATGGTGTATTCCTTTACTTTTCCTGTACTTTTCCTTTTATGAGAAATATATATAACAAAGTCGTTAATAGCCGTTTATAAAAAATAAAACGCTTTGATTAAATTGTAATTCATATTTTGGAGTTCTAGTTAGTACCTTAGTTGCACGATTTACTCGTTTTTTCATGTGTTGATTAAGTGTGGTTATGGCATGTTTTTATTGTGTAGCTTCCATCGTATTAATTTACACTTATTTTCACGTCGTGGATGCACCCAAAGCATAAACATCATCATACATCAAGGACTATGTAGTGAATCTTTTACTGAAAAATGTATTTTAATGTATATCATTGTGTCAAGCTACCGAAAACTTAATGATCAAATATGTTATAAATCAATTCAATATGTTATAGGGCTTGGGAACAATTAGACAGGTCATTAAGAAAATGACAGAGCGCCCACTTGAAGAATCAATGGCTCCATATGGTAATATTTTGTTGTTTAATTATTATGTTTTACTTTTGTTTTGAATGCTATACTGTTAACTGCTTCCATGTACATTTATTTCAAATGTAGTGTTTTATAAATATCTGTTTTAAAGCTTTCTAAAGGGCATACCTTATCAAAGTCGACTGATTTAAACAAACACACAAATTAAGCTACTCTTCATTACCTGATCCTTTTTTACCCTACTCGCTGAGCAAATTATAATGACATCATACACATCTTGGTATGAAAATAACAATCTAAAAGGGTAATTTTCTAAAGTTTCACGCTGACTACACGCACAAAAAAGCATTGTCATCATTGTATTCAGACAGGCAAAATAACGCTTCTAAGAAAAAATTGCCTAAAAGTAAATTGTCGTTTTATATACTCATTATTCGAAATCGGTAAAAATCAAAGCGTCGAAACATCGATAACTGGAAAGAACGTTTTGTACTTCGATATCTTTTAAAATAAGCTGATTTATAACGAGGTCTGTATGCTACACTGGTAGTGCTTTAGATTTTGCATCAATAACTCGACACATGTTTAGTGTTCGCACATAAGGTACATGCACACATGATGACGTGTGCATGATAACGTCATATGAAATTGTGTACATTGTCACAAGAAATCAAATTTAGCATACAATTCGAATAATACATGAACTTTTAAGAACAAACTTAATAAGGTAAATGTTTAAGTTTTCCTAACACAAGCCACTCAACTAATACATAGTCTAAAAGCATTTGGCGAGCGTAAAAGTCCATACATCTTGGTTAATAAAGATATTAAGATACAGCTTTAAAATGGACTTCACTTGGATTTAATATAAAGTAACAAGTGTTTTTGTCTCGCATTTTGTCCGTCTTATACTTGTATCAACAGTCAATAAGTGAAGTAGACATCGCACCACCTTATTTATAAATACAAAACAATCCAATGTAAAGATACCACTATAGATTTATCGTTGGTATTTGACTAAAAGTACAAAACTAATTTATTTTGTCGAGGTTGACCACCATAGTAATTTGTACAAATTATGTTATAAAGGATGGCGGTCCGTCGGAATCAATTAGGTTTCCGATCAATAACCGTTTTTTTACACGTTATTAACTATATACGTCTTTATAAATGGTGTGATCCGCGGCGCGTGGCCAGTTTTGACCCCTTGAACATGATTTGAACAAATAATGGAGCTGCCCCATAAAGACTTAAATACTTAATACCTTAAACACTACTTATCTCTAAAACTGAAAGGATCAGGTGTTTTCATTTGGGTGTGTACTGTTGGTCCTCTACACAAATCATTCCCGTGGTGTCAAACTGGCCAGGGATACATATTTTATATGGGCTTATATAGAGACATTTGAATAATCTTCCCTGAAACAAAAGGCAAAACTGTGTAATATTTGGCATTCAAAATCATATAGTGCTCCTGTACAAATTTATGTTTTCAGATCATACTCCTGGGGTCAAAATAAGCCAGTTCTGTGGGTGTGGGGTATACTGTTGTTAATAAAATGTATATGTAGTATGTGACATCCGATTATGATTTTCTACGAAGAGCATTTAAAATCATACCCCTTATTTCAATACTGGCCACAGGTGAGCGATCTATTGCCATCTTGGCCCTCGTGTCATGTATTTTATCGTGCTGTATGAAAGGTCTTGTATTATATAGACACTTAGTAGCTTGCCTTAAACAAAAAAACTATCGATTGTGTATTAAAATGTCTCGCCTGATAATGTTTTTAGAGTATAATTTATCATATATTTGTGTACACATTTGAACTGAAAATACCGGAAAATTATATATTTAAAATAAATTAAATGTATGAAAGGTATGCGTTAATAAAAAACTATTTGTATAACCCATGCGGCTTGATTTTCAGTGAATGACAGATTATTGTATGACCTTCGTTTTAAATATGTTATACTAATTTTTAAATCAACTGTCCATAAAAATAAATAATTACTTCAACTCTAGAAACGTATTAAATAAACGGACTGTCGTTTTGTGTTTATTTTTAAAATAAGTGGTTTCTGAAAGTAAGTTCGTTTTAACATGTTGTATTTCTTACAATCGCAATCACAACGTCTGCTTGAATTTTAATTCGTTTATCCTCTGTGATAACGTGCCAAAAAGGAATATGAATCCGTATAAATAGTTTTTTTAATTATCAACAAGCATCTAGCAAATACCCTGTGTATCTGCTTTTAAGAGTTTGTTTTGTTGTTGATCGTTATCCAACACGGCTAAGATATGTGAATTACAAAAATTTCAACTCCTTATGCGAGAGAGGGAATACACTGATAGCTCATTGATTTAATAGATTGTCCGGTATTCATAATACCAATAGGGCTTCTTTAGTATTGATTAACACTGTTGAATTAATAACTATACCACATATTTTAATTAATGTTATATTAAGTTGCGTTATTCTGCTAATAAAAAATGTTTGGAGATTGTTATACGTATCAGTCACACCTCGATTCAATATTTGTGTTAAGCTTTTACAGTAGCAACAGAGCTGTTAATAGGACGTAATTTATCCGAACAAAAACAGTGTAACTTCTTTTTATCAATCAGAAAAAAAAAAGTTTAATGTAAAATCTCCGGTCAGAGTATAGTAATATAGCATTTTTACATTATCGTATCGATATAAACCACCGCAGAAGTATTTTCTATTACACTACTTGTTTTCATGCTGTAGCAATGGCTTGGTGTCAAAAACGAACACACCTACGAGTTAATTCTCTGTCATTATTTAAGCTTTGAAAGTAAATTTCTGGTGGAGGTTACCTGCGACCAACTCATCTGACAAACAGCAGCATACTGAATTGCAATACTGGGATTACATGTTTCTCTGGACTTTATTGGCTCGTAAACACGATCTGGCGAAAATACTCTGGACAAAAACGGAGGTAAATATTATTTTTTTAACATAACCCTATTATAACACCATTACAATATACCGGACAGCATTGCTCACCACGTCGAGGTGAAGTGTTTGCAATTTGGAATTGTACTTTATAATTTATTGAATATATTATTTTGCATGTGTGCTGGTTTAAGATGATCACTTTAAGTAGTGTGTTTACCGTCTCATAATCGATACATTAAACCACCCACCTTTACTTTTATGTATAGGTTATAGTTTAACAAGATTACGCTTCAGCGATCACAAAAGTGACAGAGAGCACCGACCAACAGGGCATTGTAATGTTGAATATATGTCCTATGTAAATATAAAGTACTTTGGGTTTGTCCCGCCATTTGAGTCAAAGTCAGCGCAGGCACGTCAATCAAAGTTCGGCGGTTATCACATTTATTAATATCCCAATGGGCGATTACATGTATCGGGGTATCCGGGATATGTGTAAGGCCTCCATCATATTCACCGAAATCTTAATGCTTACGTATATTTATACATAATTAAGTATGTTTACATCTGTGTTATCTGTATTATATTATTTACTATGTGCATATTCAATTAACCATTATTATACTAGATCGATTATGTTACCATAAATTGCCTTCAACATATTCGGTCAAGTCATTGCGACGAGTTCACATCGAGTATAGACATGTTGCTTGAGCTGCGAACGTGCAAACACATGGTATTTCTCTAAGTAACCTTGAACTCCGAGCTAGAGATATGTTCATTCATTCTACGGCAAAGATAAAATATCTCAGTTTTTCCATATTTAGTTGGACAAGAATGTTTGATTGACAATTATGACGGACATGTTAGCGAGATATGTACTAATAACTGTTATGTGCATGTTTCATTATTAAAGGAACGTATTCTAAGAAATGCGATTAAACTATTAGTTTATACATGATGTTATGCAGTTTATAAACCGATCAATCTGATCGCTTCGCTATTTAATTGCTGGTACTCGAAATAAAATAACATTGGAAGATTAATGCAGTAACTTTTTTCTGTGGTAATGTATACTTATTATTTTATTACGAGACATATTCAACATAATGAAGCCAAAAGTGAACGAGCTCATCATACACATTGACATGTTTTTTTAAGTATGTGTTTATATTTATTTAATGCTCAGTGATGAAATATTGAAAATGTGCGGAGAATAACTTCCCAATATTGTTTTCACTAGCCTCACAAGGGTCTATTTTGTGGTAATTTTATTTTGAATTGAATATGTACTTTGGTCGCATTTATCACAGTAAATCTTCAAACGGAAGTACAAATAAAAAGTATTGCTTGTTAGCAGTACCGTTAATGTTCACAAATACTAGTTATACATAATGATGTATTGGAAAACGTGTTATTTTATTAGTTTGTAAATGCCTTACCACTTTAATCAACACGGCGGTGAATTAAGAAAAAGTGATGATCAGACAAGTCTCGATAGTAAATATTAAGCCCAGGTTTAGGAGCTAGTCATCTTGGAATAAACGTTATTTACAAATCCAGAGTATATTAAATCCGGATATGTGCTAAAACGAGGCTGACATCGTGTTTTCCAGGCAACCTTTCCAATTCAGTTGCGCATTTGGAATAAATAAAGAAAAAACAATTGTATAGTATTAATAGTGTTCAACACCTTCTTTGACGGTACATCTTAGACATTTGTACATTGACAGTAGATTTTGTTTTAATTTATCTATCTTATCTCCACTTTCATGTTATTCCATGTTTGCGTTAGCAGTAATATGCGCAACGTCAATAATAGTGTTACGAGCAGTTCCGCATGCGTGTCCTTACATCGTTAAGATCATAAGATATAGTGGTTTAAAATATGGACATGATAATATGTAAGTGTGCAATTCACCCATAGTGCACCTTTAATGGACTGATTTTGTATATCTATTTAATTATAGTAATATATGTCATCATTGATTATATTTTAATGTAATGATAACAGTGAATACTCATTTGTCTCAGCTTTAAGTTGCCCGAAGGAAAATTTGACATAGGTTTGACATATTTGAATACATGCATTGTAGCGCTTACCGGTTTTACTCCCTATTCGGTTTCCTGATGTTTTACCGATACTGGCTGTTCAAACCTTATCGAATATCGATCAATTGACGCATACAAAGCTGGGTATGGGGTATTCGAACTCTAACAAATATCGTGCCAGGGTCAACTATCCAGCTGGGTATTAGGTATTCGAGCTATTACGAATATCGAGCAAGAGTCGAATATCAAACTGCGTATTGGGTATTCAAACTATTGGGAATGTCGAGCTCATGCCTAAGACCAAACAGGATAATGGTAATTCGAACTATTGTGAAAATCAAGCTATAGGTGATACCCACCTTGGTATAAGGTATTGTAACGAAAGCGAATATCGAGCCAAGGTCAACTATCTACCAGAAAATGGAATATTTAAACTATTGCGAATGTCGGGTTGTTGTTGAATGCATAGCTGGGAATTAGGTATTCCAACTATAGCTAATATAAGGCGTAGGTCGAATATTAAACGGGTATTTATTATTCAAAATTAAGAAAATTTAAAGGCAATGTCGAACACCCAGCTGGTTATTGAGAATTCGAACCTGAGAGAATAGTAGGCGAAGGTCGAATACCAATTTGTATTAGGTATTCAAACTAGAGCGAATATCGAGCCAGGTTCAAATATCCAGTCGCAATTGGATATTTAAACTATAACAAATATTTTCGAATGCCCAGCTGGGATTTCGGTAGCCAAACTATAGCGAATAATAAGCGAAAGTCGAATATCAAAAAGCTTGTTTGGTATTCAAACTTCAGCGCATTTGAGACAAGGTCGAATAACAAACTGGTTAATGAGTATTCAAATTTCAGCAAATATCGCGTCGAGGTTGATTACAGCTGGGCATTGGATATTCAAACTTAAGCAATTATCCGGCATTTATGGGGCATTTCAAATAAGCAAATATCGAGCCGACGTTGAATACCCAGTTGGAAATTGTATATTAAACCAAAGTCAAATTTCCACGTGTGAAGTGTGTTCACACATTTTAGCGAATAAGTAGGAAAGTAGGCAAGTTGAATGCTCGGCATTGAATTGTGTAATCAAACTACAGCCAATATCGAGCCAAAGTCAAATGCACCGCTCGAATTTGGGATTCAAATAAATAATTAATATACAAAATATCGGGTCAGGAAAAGAAACAAATGTCGGTTTTACTTTTACATTTTCGACGTTTTGACCCTTATTTACCTCTACTTCGAATACCGTTAAACTAATTGAATCATTGTTGTTGTTTTGTCAATCTCGCTTTTATCCTCCTTTATTTGACTAGAAAATACATCGTTAATTTGAATTTCTTAATCAGAATTTATCTCTTTTTCTCTATATCGAACCACAATTTATGTAAAAAAAAACGTGTTTCATATATTATAATCGCTAATTATTTCTAATTCGCACCTAAGTTGCGGTTGACTTTTAAAGGGACTTGTTCTCAGATGTGTGCATGTTTTGTGCATGTTTTGTGTCATTTAATGCTTTAAATTGATAAATGTTAACATCGGAACTAAAGAGCTAGAGTATAAAAGAAGAATAACATTGAAAATAAAAGAAAAACAAGAGTTAACCTCATTGGGCTCGAACCACCGACCATTCGGCCATTCATGCTTATGTAAAACAATATAACGATAACTACAGAACTCTCCAAATTATTCAATGGTGTCGCGTTTTTAACGCTTGATAATTTTCAGGTTTGTAAATCGTCAAACGATGAACATAATGGGTATTTTAGAGCATGGTAAGTGTTTAGTATTATTGTTGTTTCGCAAATAACATAATAACATCAAAAATTGCAAATCTGAAACATTTCTTTTATTTTTTTCGTCAATTTACCAATTTACCAAAACGAGAACAGGTCCCTTCAAATGTGTATATATATATACATATTATAAAAGTAAAAACACGTGTCTGGGATTACAACGTCAGAATGTCACGGAGATAACGTCATATCAATTATGACGTCATAACGTCAATAAATATTAAATTTAATAGGGGTTTGAATACATGTTTAAAATGTTGATCTTTTGCTAACCTATCTGTAATATTTTTCGAAAATAGCTTATAAAATGGAAATATTTTTAATTTTGGTTCATAATGTGAACATTCATCTTAATGTTTACTTAAAGAAATCTGTCTTGTTGAGGGGTCTCGCATTTGTTGTTCATGGACAGATCGCCTATTCTAAGTTTATCGCCAGTTTGGCCTATATAATATTTTTTGCATCCATTGCACACTAATACATAAATCACATTGTGTATATCACGTGACATATTAGTTTTTTTTTAAATATTTGCCATTAAAATCAAAAGAATTCCCTTCAATAATATAACCACAAAAGGCACATCTAGGTTCATTACATTTGGATACTCTTGGTTCTTGAAATGAAAAGTAAGATTTGGTAAACAGACGTTTTTTAATAAGGTGGCTGTCGCCTACATTTTTTATCTTCTGATCTGAAATTATTTTATTCATAACCGGGTCCGTTTTTAAAATGTCAATGTTGTTTTTTAATACGCCAAACAGTTCTTTATTTTTTGTATTTTGTGTTGAAATAAATGGAATTATATTAATCTTGTCTTTTTGTATTGATTTTAGAAGTAATTCATGTTTAGGGTTGGGAAGTGCTCTTGGACGATGCTGCTTCAGCAGCTTGTCTTAGTTATCATACCACGAACAAATTCTTCACAATGGCGACCTTCCTTAAAGACCGAGCCAGTCCGATTGCGTTAGCTAAATTTTCTCAAAAGTGAAAGTACCTTGAGTGAGCTAAATTTGGTCAATCGGCATACCTCGCTGATTATCTTTGATAAAGGTAAAGGCATCTTGGTTCCCGTCCTTTAACAAATTTATCGGCAGGTTCGGGACAAGAACAAGAAACGAAACTGCAAGGTGGCACTGCAACCGCTGTGACGCTGGAAAAGCCCCAAATGTAGTTATCCCCACGCTAACACGTAGGGCTAGCCTGAGTCAGACAAGTTGGACTAGCATGTATCAGACAAGTTAGACTAGCTTGTGTCAGACAAGTTTGAATAGCCTGTGTGAGAGGAGTTGGACTAGCCTGTGCCAGACAATTTGGACTAGCCTGTGTCAGACAAATTGGACTAGCCTGTGTCAAACAAGTTAGACTAGCCTGTGTCAAACAAATTGGACTAGCCTGTGTCAGCCTGTGTCAAACAAGTAGGACTAGCCTGTGGAAGACAAGATAGACTGGCCTGTGTCAGACAAGTTGGACTAGCTTGTGTCAGACAAGTTGGACAAGCCTGTGTCAGACAAGTTGGACTAGCCTTTGTCAGACAAGTTGGACTAGCCTGTGTCAGACAAGTTAGACTAGCCTGTGAAAGACAAATTGGAATAAACTGTGTCAGACACGTTGGGATAAACTGTGTCAGACAAGTTGGACTAGCCTGTGTCAGACAAGTTTTAGATAGGATTTCCAAATCTTTCCTGATATTCTATTCTCATTTTTTTAAAATAATAAACCTTAACCTGTAAGCTTGTTATGGTCTATGTGTCACAATTGTCGAAAATGAAAACAAATCAATGCATGTTTTTATCTTGATGTCAAGAACCAAAGATAAGCTCATATAACATCTATGCGGCGTGGGAATACGCGTCGGCCGCTGTCGCGCCATTCTAGTTATTTTTAGATTTGATCGAGAATGTAACCCGCCTCCCTGTTTCGCTGAATGGGTCAAGTTCCCGAAACCAGCGTTCCTTAGTTGTATTTTCAGTCAATAAAGTATGCAATTTTTGACGTACCTCGTGTAACGTAAGTCTGTTAACTAACACCACTTTAAGCTTGACTCTCTGGATTGAAGTAACAACAATTCAGACGTGGTAGTTTATTTAGCAGTAACATATTTTTGAAAAAAAGCATCGCACAATCCAAAACCATTTTTCGGATTGTGTTTGTCACTTATTATTGGAAACTTTGATAGGAATAACATAAATCACACCGATCATTCATTCGGTTTCGTAAATCGTGATTTTGGTCAGAATGGTTAGCATTCAATACAAACGTTTTCAAATGATAAATAAAGGGATGAAAGAACAGAAAATGAAAGTTCATATCGTTTACATTATAGTGTAATAAGCATTGGATTGAAATTGTAATTGAAGTTATCTTGTCGTTTACTACATTTTGTTTCTTGAGTACTCCTGTTTAACTCAAATTGTGACATTAATCTAATCTACAGAACAGTTGCAATCGATATTTTAATTATCCCAATTGTGTGCTACTTAACTTATTTTTTAAATTGTTTCGTTGATATGTGACTTAATTTTCCTAAAGCTGAATGTGACGCTATTTTGTTCAATGAAAGCTGCGAGATCCGATTCTTTTCAGATATAAAATCGACCCATATGATCACAATTGCCCGCCCAATAGAATAACCACCCGCTGACAACGTCAATGTGTTACTACTTATAGTAACGATATGTTATACATATGCACATAGAACCGAATAACGACAGTGCATTGATTTCTTTAGTATATTTAATATCTTAAAATGTAGAAAGAAAACGGAAACAAAGATGCAAGATTACATTCTTGTCTAAATGATTTTAGAGTTTCATCAATCTAGCAACAAAAATGTTCAAGTGCGTTCGGTGGGGGGGGGGGCATCGTGGGTTACAGACTGGCTCACATTTCTCCCAGCAGAGGGCTGGTATGGTTATTGCGAGTGAGGTTGATGTGGCCTGATTGGTGTTATTTGATCCAGATTGGCTAGTCTGTATACCCCTATAAACTGGCTCCACGTTGGTCACTCATTTGTACTATATTACCGTCCTAGTTGATTTTAGCGGGTTAAATTATTAGAAACCTTCACCGATGATCTCAATTTTTAGCTTTTGGAATTTTAACAGAACAGAACAACTCTTTATTCACACCCAAGTAAGTATACAATGTATACAATAAAGGCAATAACAACAGTCGTATCTGATCCTCTTGTATTTATCTTGGACGAGCGTATCCAATTGAGAATGGTGTTTTCAAACGCCTGAAGTTTCTCGTTTTAAGTCCCGAAAGTTTGCAATTTTGGCCTGTGGTTATGTTTCCTCCGAGGGTTTCTTTGGCCGAGTCTGTGTGCTCGAGCCATATAAAGGAACCGACTGCCAATGTCAAAATGATAGTTGAGAAAATCTGTCAGTATTTGCGTTGAATTACCGTTATAGTTCTCAACAAACCTTCGAACTATGAGGTTTTTTCGCCATGCTCTTTCTTTCGTGTCAATATATTTGTTAGCTAGTGCTTTGATCACTCTCGAGTGGGCATTTGTACTACTGACGACCTGTCACAACTTATCATGTATACCAGTTTAGTATCTTATGAATTCTGTGCAAAGTCTTGTCTGGAAACTTGAGATAACATTCTGCCGGTATAATTACCGATCACATAATTAGGCGGTTGGGACAAAGCATCATATCTGTTTTAAAAGCTTAACAAAAGTCTTAATGTTCCAGGTTAGCGACACATATAATTTTTTATTTACCTCTATATAAAGTCCAATCAATCTGACGTGATAAAACATCTTGGCAAAGACCTGCTTACGTCTGAACTATTGAAATGTAATATATATNTGATGTTAGGATGAATATATCTGTTTTTGTTTAGAAATCTAGTAACTTACATAAAATAGCAATTGTATTGTCATAAAACTCGTGATGGAACACGTGCACGGAGGAATCGAGTAAGAACTTTTGATATAATTCAAGTGCGTAATTTATATTTATTAAATTCACAAACACTTTGCCAATGCTGTCGAGCTTTAAACATATAATGCTTATGTTATAATATTTTAGTAGAATTGTCTGCATAAATTAGGGGAAATGCACACTCCAGCCATCGCATTTTGTACATTTCGACTTATTTCAGTTTAAAATTGTGTGGAGGGACAGACCTGTATACGGACAAGATAACTATGGGATATGTCAGACAGGCCAAAGACTAATGTTATGTTTAAGCGTACAGTAACCGTTCCTTTGAGAAGAGAGGTGGCAAATAAGCTCAAAGTGCCCTTTATAAAAATACCAAGTTTCATCAAGTTATTCTTATTGAGAAAACGCACAATAGTAATCCAATTATTTTGAATGGCCGACAGATATGACATGGACTGATTGTATCTTGTAGGTTCTACAATCTTAGCAGTGTCATACTTCCAAGAAAATACGTTTATGTGTGTTAAGAAAATATCATCCAATTCAAAGATGTAGTCATATACAAGTGTTAAAATGTGAAGCTATATGTCATACTTGTGATATTAGTGATTCTGAGTTTATTTGTTTAGGTTCAAAAAATAAAATAGTTTTTAACTAAGTCTTGATTAAGGAATGCTTGTGGTATTGTGTAGGAAAACAAATGTGTCTTATATTTATTAGAATGTATATTGCGATGTTGATTATTTCATGTTATAAAACTTACGGTGATTTGAATTAGGAAATATCTTGTTTTTATCATAACCGCCGATGAACCAATTAACTACAGTCTTGGTTGAAACTTCAAAATAGTACATAACATTTTAAAAATGTTATCATATAGGTTTTTAACTGAACGTTCACTTGCCTGTTATATGCCACAACAAGCAGGTCTGCTAGAGACGTGTTTATCCTTCCGTCCATGGAATTAATGGTTGCGAATAATTAAAATAAAAATGCTGTTAGAGTGTAACCAATTTGTAAAGTATGTGCACGTGAAAGTTTTGGTACTTTGTTTGATATATTTAACAGGATTAATGTTCCTTTTGAGAAAGATAAAACTTGTGTTTACCTGTTTTGCTCGTAAAGCAAAATATTTATTTGCTTCTGCTACTTGAGCGATGACCTTCACAAAATTTATAGCCAGCATGTGATCTTTTGAATATCAATATTTTTGGTTCGTTTTTTTACAAATTCGAAGTTAAAACCCTTTGTGTACCAACGTTGCATTATTAACTTAGGTCACGCCTTCCTCAAAAACCTAGGCGGCTTTAGTGGTGAAACTTAAGAAACATATTTACCAGCATGGGAACTTGTTCAACTGGGTATTTGTATTCACTGTTTTGACATTAACAGAGTAGTGAGGCAAATGTTGATTATTGCGACATCCGTGTTCATAGGATACACTTCTAGTTTATAAAACTACACATTCGGTTATTATTTTTATGCAACTATCGTTAAATATCATTAAAGCAGAAATTAATCGGTTTTGACGCGACGTGTGTATATCAAGTTAATAAATGAAACGAATTTATATTCCGTTTCTAGAGTGAGATAAAGCTATTTAAGAGAGAGAAGTTTGAATTGTTTAAAAAATGCGCTCCGTTTATTTTATGTATTTGTGTTTCTTTATTTGTTTTACCGTGTGTATTGAAATCACTATCAGCTGTCTGTTTAATTACATTTGCCTCAAGATGGTAATATATTCACCGAATATTTATACTTATTATGTTTAGGGATTTTACTGTCTTTTTAATAATTTCCTTTTTACTCCATGGTCAGCATCCGCTCTTCATGGCCCTGCTTGCACACAATGTATGCGAGGCGTTTAAACAGAATACAAACGATAAAGTACTAATTGCCGAAATGAAGAAAAGTATAAGGTAGGGTTTTATACTACTCCACAGTCAAACAGTTCTCCATACATTCACATGAATAACATTGATAAAATACAGGTTAAGAATTGTTCTGAAAACTTTTAAAACGCACCCATTATGAATTAAAGCAAATTGCATTTATAAAGGAAAACACTTTAAATCCAGGCGCCGATTTCAATAGTCGAAACGTTAAGTATGTATTGTGACTTCAGTGTATACAGAAATGTTCATAACTGGTTACATATCTGGTCTGTCATAAACATCGCTGTTCATCATGTCTAACATACCCGAAAGTCCCATGTTGAGCTGTAATGACTCGGTGTAGGGAGCAGCAGGACAAGTACATGTCAAATTGTAAACAAAGGATATCGTTAGAATAATCTAGAGACGGTTCGAACGTTCCGATTGTTAGTATTCGGATGTGTCTTGCTTTGCTTACAAATAATATAACACTAAATGTGCTATATGTGTTATTTGTTTCAACATATTTAAAATCAAGACTGCATGTTTGCTTAAAGTTATGTTTTACTATGTTTAATTGTAACAGAGTTGACATAAGTAAAACAATGTATATAAATTAGACAAAATGTATTCGTATACTTGATCAATTTTTTCATGAAGCGAGTGGTTTGCTGCAACTATAGATTGTCTTAACGAATGCTACCAGAATTCGGAAGAAGCCACATTCGTACATCTGACAATGACCATGCCTTTTTGGAATAACAAATCATGCCTAGATTTGGCCGAAGAATCGAGCAACATGGAGTTCCTGGCCCAACAAGCGTGTCGCCATCTAGTTGGAGATATCTGGAATGGGCAACGTATGGAGCAGGACAAGTTTAAAAAGGTTATTTACTTGATACAGTATAATGTTAAATTCATTAACCGAGATAAATCCAAACTCTGTAAAGAAGTTCTTTATTTTTATCACGATTTGAATATCGTCGAATCGTTTTTAATTTTTAAACGGTATGTATTTTGGTAATATGATATGTGCATTTATTTGCTGTACCAATTTGACTGCTTTGCGCATGCAAAACGCTGTATGTATAATTGAATACTACAATTCAATAAGGATATTTTACGGTAACTCATCATAGCTTTTTAGGCGAACATACATGCTACGTGTTAACATTATATTAAAAATGTGGCCTTCATAATCGCCAAAGCAATTCTTGTAACCTGAATTCAAGTGTTCACCGGTTACGAATGTATACCAAAAACTCGCTTTGCTATTTCTATAAACACACAATAAGTGTTAGGGACTTTGTAACAATACTCACATATATTACACGTAATCAAATTAAGTGTAACTATCAATGAAGGTAAAGTTTCCCTAAATGTTAATGTGTTATTTAGTAAAAAACAAAAATGTTTATGTTATGTATAACTCAATGTGTACGCTATGAAATGTCACGATCGAAACGACATACTCCTACTTGTTGTCTCAAAATTAGATTTACAAACAGAATCTACAGACATGTATACATGCTTCATGCGGCTTGCAACAAAGTCGATACACTGCACACGTTCACATAAACATAAAACCCCCTTATTTGCCATGTACGTTTAACATTATTTGTTTCAAACACGGTGCTGATCCGAGTGGTTGCTTTCTCTAAAACAAAAATTAATGTAATTTCACTCCCTTACTCGATTTGATCAATGCTTACGTTGCTGATTTTCAATCTATCTTCTCAGTTTAACAACTTTCGTTTCAGCTTTATGATCCATTCCGATATTACAGGAAGATCAAGTTTGTGCACAAAATCCAGGCTCCAAAAATAAAATTCGCTTACAATGTGGTATGTTATGATTTTTTTTTTAAATAGATACTCGTACAGTTTAGCATATGTGAGAGACAATGCGTATATATATATGTGTATGAACCGACAGGCGTCATGTGCATACATTTTGCATACGAAGGCTTACAATTAAAATCATTTTGCAAGATCAAATGGCAGAGCCACATTTCAGATTGATCACTTCTGAATACCTGCATATATTGGATAATTTAAAGTTTCTATAAATTGTTTTATTCCATTAAATTTCTCGAGCACCGTGTTCAAAGATGATAGTTATATATTTAAAGTTCAACGCTACAATATAGTTTTCATACACCCCATATTGCAATGCGTGTAATGGTACCAATGACAACACGTTTTATCACATCGATCAAACAATCTCGTCGGCCAAAGACTAAGTCCATACTTATCAGTCAGTGTTTACAGATTTCCGTTACCACTCAATACTTTATCGATGTCTGTACAGGTTCCAATCTATCAGATAATTATTTAAGTGACAAAGAGTTGCGTTCACAACCAATGTTTTTGTGTCAACTGCCAATCCTACATATCAATCTGAAATGTCATCGACAATACGAGCCATTAATGAAGACATTTTTGACTGGAATACACCTCATCGTCAAATAGCCACACTTCACTATCATATGTTACGGAAAGGTCAAATACNTTATTTGCTTCAACATATTTAAAACCAAGACTGCATGTTTGCTTACAGTTATGTTTTACTATGTTTAATTGTAACGGAGTAGACATAAGTAAAACAATGTATATTAATTAGACATAATGAATTCGTATACTTAATATACTTTTTCATGAAGCGAGTGGTCTGCTGCAACTATAGATTATCTCAACGAATGCTACCAGAATTCGGAAGAAGCCGCATACGTACATCTGACAATGACCATGCCTTTTTGGAATAACAAATCATGCCTAGATTTGGCCGAAGAATCGAGCAACATGGAGTTCCTGTCCCAACAAGCGTGTCGCAATCTAGTTGGAGATATCTGGAATGGGCAACGTATGGAGTACAAGTTGGAGGACGAGGTTATTAACTGAATACAGATTAATGTTTAATTCATTAACCGAAATAAATCCAAACTCTGCAAAGAAGTTCTTTATTTTTTTAGGTTTTGAATATCGTCGAATCGTTTTTAATTTTTAAACGGTATGTATTTAGGTAAAATGTGCATTTATTTGCTGTACCAATTTGACTGCTTTGCGCATGTAAAACGCTGTATATATAATTGTATACACAAATTCAATAAGGATATTTTACGGTAACTCATCATTGCTATTCAGGCGAACATACATGCTACGTGTAAACATATGTGACCTTCATAATCGCCAAAGCAATTCTTGGAACATGAATTCAACCGTTCACCGGTTACAAATGTATGCCAAAAACTCGCGTTGCTATTTCTATAAACACACAATAAGTGTTAGGGACTTTGTAACAATACTCACAAATATTACACGTAATCAAATTAAGTGTTACTATCAATGAAGATAGTTGTTATTTAGTAAAGAACAAAAATGTTGTTGTTGTGTATAACTTAATGTTTACACTATGAAATGTCACGATCGAAAAGACATACTTCTACTTGTTTGTCTCAAAATTAGATCTACAAACAAAATCTACAAACATGTATACATGCTTCAAACATTATTTGTTTCAAACACGGTAGTGATCCGAGTGGTTGCTTTTTATAAAACAAAAATTACTGTAATTACACTCCATTACTTGATTTGATCAATCCTTACGTTGCTGATTTTCAATCTATCTTTTAAGTTAAACAACTTTCGTTTCAGCTTAAATATGAAGATGAATTCTCAGACATTCAGAAGTTTTTGCACAAAATCCAGGCTCCAAAAAGAAAATTCGCTTACAATTTGGTATGTTATGAACTTTTTTCCAATAGATACTCGTACAGTTTAGCATTTGTGAGAGACAATGCGTATATATATTTGTATTTACCGACAGACGTCATGTGTATACATTTTGCATACGAAGGTTTACAATTAAAATCTTTTTGCAAGATCAAATGGCAGAGTCAAATTTCAGATTTATCAATTCTGAATGCCTGCATATATTAGATAATTTAAAGGTTGATATATATTATTTTATTCACTTTATATGTCTCGAGCACCGTGTTCAAAGATGAGAGTTATATTCAAAGTTCAACGCTACAATACAGTTTTCATACACCCCATATTGCAATGTGTGTAATCGTACCAATGACAACACGTTGTATGACCTCGATCAAACAATCTCGTCGGCCAAAGACTTAGTCCATAATTATCAGTCAGTGTTTACAGATTCCCGTTACCACTCAATACTTTATCAATGCCTGTACAGGTTCAAATCTATCAGATAATTATTTAAGTGACGAAGAGTTGCGTTCACAACCAATGTTGTTCTGTCAACTGCCAATCCTACATATCAATCTGAAATGTCAGCGACAATACGAGCCATTGATGAATACTTTTTTGACTGGAATACACCTCATCGTCAAATAGCCACACTTCACTATCGTATGTTACGGAAAGGTCAAATACTTAATTTAAAATAACAATTCCGGTGTACCAGTTTGAGAGAAACATTATGTATAGGTCGTGGTCCTTTTATAATGGACATTTTTTTATAAAAGGTATATCCAGGCTCCAACAGTTATTCACAACTTAAAATGAAATGAAACATTACTGAATTACAACTTGATCAATTGAGTAACTGTTTGATGAATTAAACGTTAAGTTTATATATTCTTGAAGTATGAACTATTATGCATGTTTTATTTTCTTTGTAAGAATTCAATTTATTGAATTGGAAATGTACCGCTTTGTTTTCATCGTTGTCTGCTTTTACATAGATGGCAGAACTTTTAATAAGTAAACAGGGTGATAAAAAATGATAATTTATTACTAAGTAATAATATTAACCTTTATTTGTTAATTGTATATATGCATGCATATAAAAAGGATATTTGTTAAATTCAGTGAAACACCGTATTATTGTTTCATATAAATCTTTTTTTACGAGTGGCGGGTAGTATCGAAATCTTAGAAAGAGATTGTATTCAATGCGTATGTACCATGAATGTATGAAATGTGGAAATTTTGGTTGAGCGTAATTACATTTCGTGCATTTCGACGTCAAAAATATAACGGCATATGATCACAAACATTGCGCTCACTGCCGGCGAAGGGAAATTTTTAAATCCTTGAAGCAAAGTTTTATATTTACTGAATTTTATAAATTATGTTAAATTATTAAATAGGTCGACACTTAGATAGTGGTTATTTACTATTGTTTAGTTGTATTTACCAATTGTTTTTAAACGATTTGAACAATAATACAAAGAAAATAAATTAGCACTTAGCTGAGGTGAAATGATTCGCTCGAGCAAGAGTAAAATGACTAAGTTATTTACTGGTATTTTTAACTAATTCACCGCCTAGCACGAACAACATTTGCGACCATTGATGTAACAATTATTAACAAACATTTTCAGGAAATTAAAAGGCGAATGTATTCTTTAATTGAGTGTTCTACAATAGGCCGTACCGGAATGAAATCCAAAAATGCATGTTTATAATTGCGTTTCTTTTTAATAATAAGCAATTCATCGTGTGTGTACGGGATATTTTGTGACACGTATAAGGAGTTTTATGCAAAAAGAAAACTGAATACAAACGCATTGACATTAGTTAATTGTTGTTGAAATCAATGTTATGGAAAGGAAAATAAAGTAACCCGAAACAGTATTCTTTATCTTTTCTTAACCGCATTTTGCTGTCATTTCCAAATAGCGGACATATAGATTCATGTTGTTACATATACACGTTTTTAACATGTTGATCGTCTAACTAACCCACCACTTGTAGCTGATGTAACTGATATAGCTGATTAAGAAAATATTCTTGGTTCATGGCTGTTTTTCATGCGCTTCTTGTATATACTTATATACATAGCTCGTTTTGACGAACATCTCTTCTTTTACCTCTTTACGGGTATCGCTTAAACCGTCATTGCTGAAAAAGAACCTTATTGTGAACTAAACGCATTGACTCGTTGTTTAACGTTTTAATATCTACATTCATATAGATATCTTGATACGGCGTCTTTGTATCGATAACACTTTTGAATATCGTATTTACAATTAATAAATATAAACGAGTAATTTATAGTTTTGTTTTGTTTATCAACAGATCTCTTATTTGGTGTTTCTGAGCCTGTTTGCGTACGTGTTGTTGTTTGATCTCCCGCCAACTGTATCGGTCAGTGAATTCGTTTTAATGACATTGGTATTGACCATATTGGTTGAAGAAATAAGACAGGTAATTCATTGAAATTGTCATAAGACTATGAAACATTAACAACTATGCAAATAGAGTAAGTAACAAATTCACTTACATAGATCTACATTCATAATAATAATCTGATACTAGTAATAAATACGTAATTTGTTTGTATTATTTAGCACACTAAATGAATGTTGGTTCATAACACTCGTTTAGTCAGTGTGGTCGAAAATAGTCTTAAGTTAAAAGCCATTTATTATAACAAATCATTTTAAGACACTTGTATACATTGCATGTTTCAATGTATAAATCAATTATTTTTATTGAATTCATACTTAAGTTTTTATTTCAGAAATAAACAAACGTATATATAAGGTACTTATGTTCACATTTAAATGATAATGTATTGTATTTATCTCACATACATGAACACATGATTTATACCACATCAGAGAAAAACAAACGCCATATTCAGACATAAATAACATCCTCCAGTGACTTACACAGATATAACATTCTCCTCTAAAACCATTATATGAGATAGTCATTTTATTTTTTTATTGTTTTCACTTGAAACATACACGTATTAAAACAAAAAAGGAAACTGATGCGCACGCTTGACATCCCTTCATAAATTCTAGAACATCGTATCGTTATTATGTTTCGTTTTTCTATTTTGTTGAGACGAAAACAATGAAATAGCACAATTGTATTACAACGACATTGCCTGTACCCTGGTGTCAAACATGATGAGGCCGTAATACTTTATCGGGCTGTGAACGTATCCTTGTAACACAGGGAATTATAAAGACCGCATTGTTACACACACCCAGGGTTGCATAATTTATGGACAGACTATTGAACGGGCTTTTGTTTGCATGTGCTGTGAAAGGACTGTATTACATATTTTGAGTGTAATTTCTTTAGATAAACAGGCTCAGGGTGTCATAATCTATGGACGGACTGTTACACAGGCTAAAAGTGCCATACGCTATGGACAGACTGTTTCTCAGGCATATGATGGAATAAGTAATGGACGTTCTGGTACACAGACTCAAGATGGCAAACACTATGGACGGACTGTTACGCAGACTCAAAGTGTTATACGCTATGGACGGACTGTTACACAGGCTCAAAGTGTCAGACGCTATGGACGGTCTGTTTCGCAGGCTTAGGGTGGCATAATTTATGGATGTTCTGGTACACAGGTTCAATGTGGCGTAAGCTGTGGACGCACTGTTACACAGGCGCAAGATGGCATAAGCTATGGGCGAACTGTTACACACGCTCAGTGTGGTATACGCTTTTGACGGACTATTACACAGGCTTAATGTGACATACGCTTTGTACGGACTGTTACACGGGCTCAGGGTGGCATACGCTATGGACGGACTGTTACATCCGTTCAATGTGTCATACGCTATGGACGGACTGTTACACAGGCTTAGGGTGGCATACGGTATAGTTGGAGAAGATCGATTACAAATTCTGACCATATATATCCAATGTTACCTTTTAAGACGTTACGACGAGCGTCTTTTGTTTGAAAAAGTTGCAAATGTACGTGTTTATTTGAATTCGAATTCAAAACGTTACAATATTGCAAACATACCATACTGAACGGTTGCGTTTTGTTGGTTGATATTGTGTATACATAAATAATGTTAATGTAAAATATGTTAACATGTATATTCCCTAGTTATAATTGAGATTATCACCAGACCAAACCGGACTTTATGGATTCAAACACTATCATGCACGCCTGTTTTGCAAACAATATAGCGACTTGATACTCCTCGGCGAGCAAACATAGTCACAAACGATGAATCTCCTATTGTTTGTTGTAGATGCATCAGATATATCAGATGCATGGTTTTGAGAAGGCTAGCTCATGTGAACAGCGGATCGGAACATTGAAGAAGTACTTTTCGGAAGGATGGAACTGCATCGATATGTTTGCGATCGTCATGTTTTTACTTGGATTCGGACTGCGATTTAAACAATTTCGAGACACGTTTGATTGGCCAAGAGTCGTGCTTGCTGTCGATTTTGTCGCGTTCTTCTTCAGACTCGTTCACATATTCTCTGTTCAAAAAACTCTTGGCCCTAAACTCATTATAATTCTACGGATGGTAAGTGCATACTGTGTGAACATTTCTGAATACATATAACATGTAGCAATATTGAATAAATGTTCATAATTTGATTACATGTAATACACGCGTTTAATCTAAAGATCTCAAATCAATACAGTTAATTAAGTTCGATAAATATTGGCGATAAGAAATCCTTGAAAACAATGAATGTGTGATATATTGAATTATCATCAAAAGAATATATATTTTTAGAAAACACAGAGTGACCGGTGGTATAATTATGTGAAGATGTAGCTTGTTTTTTTGTGTAATAAAACAATTTCTCACTGACTCAATAGTTAACAACAGTAGTAGTATGTTAAGGAAATTCGAAATAAGATATGCATTGTATCGGTATTTGTTTTTGATATAACGAATTCGTACACAGTTGTCTTTGTAAAATGCCAACAAATTCTTGCTCGAAATATTTTCCATATCCGGAATTAATTGTCGAATTTTAAAATAGATGTATACACGAAAATAAGCGGCAAAATTGGTATCTCATTTATACTTCCCGATTCAAAAAGAAAATGCAATAATGTCTAAGAAAATTCAAGATGGTGCCGAATTGTATGCGTTTGTTGTTTTTTTTTGCAAATAGGAGAAGGTTTAATTATCTGCCCTGATGTCATCTTAAACGCATGTTCACAAGTTGCGGAGCTATAAGTAAAAATATTTGTTTTATTTGGCCACAAAGTAAATCATAATAAGGTCTGAAATATATTGCTTACGTTGCTTTTTTTGCGAAAAGATAAGAGATAATAAAACGCGATAGTTGATTAAATATCATAGCAGCTTAGCATTTGAAAACCATTTATATAACGTCATTTGATCACAAACATGTCACATATCAAGTGCTCTAGTTTATGCATCGTTATTGCTACTACAGTATATGATTGTATTGTCTGTAAGTATATATATTTTTGTTAAACATATAGAATTTGAACCATACAATGATTGTGTTAACCTATTGTATAGTTATGTAAATATAGGTTTAAACAACTTGGAAACCATTCCGAGCGACATTATCAAACCTTATCATTTCACTCGAACTAGAATTATATGATTTTTTTATCATTTACTGGTTTCTTCACTCATTTACCGCTTAACATAAAATGAAATAGTTTATTCTGCATCAATGTTGCATTGCTTTGTCAGAGCTATGCAACACCTTGCCTGTAGGAAATTCAATATTTCTGTTGTTCATGGTGTCACTTTTTTTTAATCCTACGTGCATGATGAAATAGCCAAAGCAGAAGTGTGAGAATCCCTCTGTTATATAATTGTTGTATTTTAGGTACAGGACCTGTTGTATTTCTTGGTAATTATGGCTGTGTTTTTATTGGCTTACGCAATTGCCTCGTACTCCATTCTTTACCCTGATGCTCCAGTTACTTGGGAAACTGCTAGACAAATAATAAGGAAGCCTTACTGGCATCTTTACGGGGAACTCTTTCTAGATGAGACGGAAGGTACTTATACATATGAATGAAGCACGTTCTATGTAATAAACGTATTTGTTTTTTTGACGTGAGTACATCAATTCCTTACTTATAGATGATTGTGTTTTTTCTTTTAGATTCAAAAACCAAAATATGTAGAACCATGCAAAAAAATGAATTCTATATTTGGTATAAGCAAAGAATAATAAAAATATTCAGTTTAGGTACACACTATTATTATATAATTAATATCATAAAACGGTCACTCTTGCATTTAATGGTTGAACATTACATCCAGATTTATAAACATGTTTTTTTTTCTAAAAGATTTAACGGATTGTACAAATGTCGCTAGCCTATGGACGAACGGAACAAGTCCACGCTGCCCGAGCGAGACAGGCAAGATTGTGGTTCCCATCATGATGGGAGTTTACCTGCTGTTTTCCAATATCCTGCTTCTCAACCTTCTTATTGCAATGTTTAGGTATGTACATATACATCAAAGAACTAACTTAAATAAAAAGTGGTGTGACAGTATTAATATTGAAATAGCACGGAAGACACTTTGTGCCATGATATGTAAATGATTTCATTTATCATAATTCATTTTAAATGGTCGCAGAACGTACGTCGATTTCCGACCTTAAGTAAATGTAATAAGTAGTAATTGAATTGATTGTGCGTTTTTTTTTCAGTTACACATTTCAGGAAATCCATGAGCAATCGGACAAAATTTGGTGTTTCCAGAGATATGTTATGGTCAAGGAGTACACGCTACGGCCTGTATTATGTCCTCCTTTCAACGTATTTTGGCACATATACCAGCTTTTCCACTGTTGTCTACATAAGTGTGCAATATATGAGCGCGTTGATGATTCTTTCCGTAAGTACCATGCAGCTTATTAGGTGTATTTAACTATGTGTGTTTGTTTACATCTCTATGTCCCTGACAATTGCACATCAGTTTTTTTCTACGAGAACTTTCGCTATAGCAACGCTTTAGCATGCATGAGAGATATAGTGCATATGAAATTTAAATAATATTCATGCACAAGAAAAGATATGTAAACTACCTAAAAATGTGTCAGATGTCATGTTTATTATGGTGTGTTACATTTTGCAAATGTCGCTTTAAAACAGCCACACCGTGTTGGTGGATATAAAATTTAACCAATATCAGGAAAATATATAATCAACACTCATTGGAGTTAAAATATACAGTTGTCTCTTCGGGTCTCGAATATAAGTCTTTATTTGCACCCGTGCAGGTCTTTACGTGTGCACGTTATTGTCTCTATGTGCAAAATTACAGGTATTGCGCATGTGCAGATCTTAGCATTGGCACCAACATGTCTGTATGTGCGCATGTACAGTTTCTCCAGTTCGCATGTGCAAATCTGGCAAATAAACTGCTTGCATATAATTCATTTCAAGCATCTCAAATACATAGAGTTAAGTATTGTTTTGGCAATTGGTTCCTTGCCATAAATAAAGGACCACAGAGGTGTGTATGATAAAACTGCAATACTGCTGCAGCTTCTGGAGTTTCACTTCTTCATATTGTGATTTAAAAAGATTGTCATGCAAAATGAAAATGAATAATGTTGTAAATATCAATGAAAACTATTCCATTACTACGAAGTACATTACATAATGTACAAGTTAAAAAAATAAGGTTAAAACCTATTACGTCGTTAGTATTCGGTGGTTACATTATTACCACGACTAACCTATTTGTTCCCGTGACTAACTGTGTCGATCCACCGACTTTATAAGTTACCACGAATAACTTAGTAGTTATCTTATTAAGTCATTCTCACGACATACTAGGTCGATCTCACGGAACTTCGATTCCATAATAGACCATCTCGTTCATACGATTAAGTTAAATACTTGCATACCATTTATGCCATTTAATTGAACACTGGTACAAAAAACATTAATTACGTAATGTATCTGTTCGAATACGGAGTCAACAAAAAGTACATGTCGATTTCTGCATCTATCGCTTGTGTACAAACTCACGGTCAAACCCAAGCTCGTAATTATACCGATATCAATGCGCGTTTTTGGTTTCGATCACCAACTCGAAACGCACGTGCAGCACATGCGCTACTGTTCAATCATTATGACCAGATCGCAAAAGTATTAAACATGGTTTTGACATGTTGAGCTTGCTTGTAAAGAAACGAAAACAAACCTTGAGTAACCTAGGGGAAGTTCAACTGGCCCATGTCTGGACCGGATAAAGAGTTCAACGGCCTTCATCAGATATTAATGATAAACTAAGACAAATGTATATACAATACAATCAATAAGTTTAAATGCAAAATACTAAACAACCAAGATACTTTTGTTAAGATTATTGTGTTAAGGATTTTCTTTATTTTCCTTCGTCAATTTGCGTAATTTTATGAATGTATATGCTCCTGAAAGGGGCAGCACATAATCGCCGCTTTGTCCGTGCGTTCGAATTCTAATTTTGAAGAATTGAGTTTGCGTGGGTCTTAAATAAATTCATCCGATAATCACGACAGTCCTTTTCTATGTCCATCCAGCCGTCTGTCAGTCGTTCTGTCCGTCAAAAGTTTCGTTTTCTTCCGAGAGAGATCTCAGAAGGTAATGATCGGAATCTAATAAAACTATGTATGCGGCATTCATATAGCGTGGGCATGCGCATCCTTGTTAGATCGTTCTGTTCAGAGAGTTATTGCTGTTTAAGTTTTTCTTTTTGTATTCGCGCGAGATCACACACACTGATCCGTATTGGATGAAACTTGATATGCAGCATCCCTTTTGGGTATGCATGCGCATGCTTGCCAGGTCTTTCCGTTCAAATGCATTTTTTGAAGTTATTTCCCTTTGATAATTAAAAAGGCATTTGTTAATGGATTTTTCGTTTTGGCGCAATATCTCAAGAACTAATGATCTGAATTTTACAGGTATATATGCACTTTCCATTAAGGGTGAACGCGCGCATATTGTAAGGTCGTTCCCCTCCGTTTTTTAGGGAGTTATTGCACTTTAAAAATAATAACTTACCGCGTTTGATCTCGAACACGTATGATCAGAGTTCTATGTCACTCCAGGTGCAGCATCTCTATAAGATGGACATTCTTATATTGCTGTTGTTGTTTTTTGCTCAATAATTGTTCAGAAAGTTATGGCCGTTTGATTTATTATACATGTTTGATATTGTCGAATGTATTGTACATTCCTGTGTCACATCACATGAACTTTTGATACGAATTTGATAACACTGTATATGCAGTATCCCTAAATGTTTTAAATGCGCATATTCCTATGCACTTTCGCTCTAGTGAGTTTTCATGTAGTACTTGCCGCTTGGATAACAATACCAGTCCACACAATTAACCCATGATACTGATATTCGTGTTATACTTCAGTGACACTGGCCTTTTAATGTTCTTCGTGGTCAAATATAATAACATTATAGTAACCATAAACGAAATATTTGTGTTATTTTATACCAATTGTTGCACACATACGTAGAAAAATAGAAGTGAGATTATGGGCAATAAAAGCGTTGCGTTAGAAGTGAGGGTAGAGATTTAAAAAAGGTTTTTTGATAACTCTTCGTTAGTTGTATCACCACTGATAAATTGATAGATTTAGAACTATACTTAATTAACATCCTGCTTTGGTTCATCCCATGTTCCCAACCCAAAGTCCAAGAATACCATGAGATTAACATGACGAAATGGTTTTTCCCATCTGTTATATATAAGAAAACTGTTTGACTACCAACGGCGGTGACTTTTGATCGAGTGTTCATTCGGATTATTCTACAGCTAATGGAATCAAACAAGTAAAGCCAAAATATGGACTTTTAAGCGTTTTGGTCGAACGCAGAACCTCCGGAAGCTTGCATCTGTGAAGAACGACTGTCGTTAGAAATGACCCGATCGCTTTCAATAAAGTCGATCACAAATACCAGTAAAGTCTATTGGATAAGTTAAGATGGTACATTAGAGTGATTGTGATAGTCTCACGTTTGTATATGGTTTATAGTTCAGTCATTATACGAACTAAATAAATATTATAACAATTGTCAATTGTTTCTGCATAATCGGTTGCCAAACATGAAAACGATCTTGAGGAATCTTGTGGTCTTAAAGTGAGTCTTGTGTTTGAATTGAAAGAACACGTATGTAAACGTCATGTTTGCTTTTGATTTGGTTTCAATATGATCTTCATTCAGCTGTTATTGAATCTTTATTTCTTTCCATGTATGGTGGTATTTTATTTCATGAGTAGTCACTTTTTTCGGAAAAAAAAATTGTTTCAGAATAAAAGAAAACAGCTTATTTTCTTATGATCAATGTCAATATATTAAAGATGCGCGTGATATGCCTTGACACCAGTTCTCCTCATCTTACTTAATATTACGTTATTACAAAACATACCGTGTTCGTTAAATTTAACGCATATACCGAATTAAACGCGCATCCACAAATTGTATGTGACACATGATTACCATTCAAGTAGAAAATCAAAAGGAACGCGAATGGTTACACAATACTTAATGATTGAGTCAATTGAATAATGTAGGACTATAATCTGTAGATGAATCAACATATTTTACTCCATGGGATGTTTTAAAGTTAAGAAACATGTTCTGGTTTAATTGTTTGGGGATATTGATAGGGTAAGCATTCATGGTAACTACTAAAAAAATCACTAAAATATGATAAAGGTAGAGACTATAGTTAAACATTGCACTGAGGCGGGTTACATTTCATTAGAAAACGGCTGAAAAAATGAAGATGCAAACACAGTCGAGTTAGTTTTGTGCCGAGTACTTTCTTTCTAACCACATAGCATATATTTTGTATTGCGTCATTCAATGTAGCTTCGAGTGTCTTTTAAGAAAAGGTATGATTATGAGGTTCTATATGTGCAAAATATTGCATTTATATTTGGGTAAAGTCGTGGCTTAAACATAAAATTATATTGGAATTGGAATAAGTATACTATGACCAAAATGTTCAATTTGCTTCAATTGTTTACGGACAACAAAGATAGCTTGTCATTAGAATCACTCTTTGTGCTCGCATTTCATTAACTTCTTGTATATTGCTTTGAGCGACGTCATCAATATAAATTTCGTCGAACTTTTGCTAATTATCGTTGTCTGTTATTCTTCAAACAAACCTAAAACAAGCATATTCATGGTCACTTCTCCATATCCTCGAGGAAAACTTGAACGCTTTCCGATACTTTCAGAGTTTACCTTATTTAACGACTTTTAAAGCGTGGGAAACATTAAAGCAAGGTATTTAAACCGAGTTAAAGAAGACACCATTGGTTTTTACTTTGTAAGTAAATAACCTTGTTATTTTGAAAGTGGTGACGAAAATGTGCAACGAATTAGAAATGTTATGTGAACCCGGTATAAATAATATAATTATGATTCCGGTAATTTATGTAACTAAGACTTTAGCCCGTAATTACAACGCATCAAGGTAAAACAATGAACGCACCGCGGCGCGTCTATTTGAACGAATACGGTATATCTCTTAAGAGTATCCCTTGCGTAATTGTGTTTCCCATTAACGCATATACTTTCTAAATGTTCCTTAATTAGTATAGGGCCGGTAGCCAATGGACACCTGTTCGCGTAAATGCTATCTCAGCTCGAGTGTTATGAAACCGTAGTTATGCCAGACCTTTGCTGAATATTAATAATTTATGCGATCACAATTTACGAATCGATATTGATGTAATTGTATAAGATTTGTAGTAAATTGTGTTAATATCAAACACACTTTTCCTAAGTACAGTGTAAATAGAAAACGCAACAACATAACGCAGTTCAGGAATTTAACATAACGTCATTGTCGCAGGCTGTTTAAGCTAAACAACTTGAAGAAATTAGTTAAGCATAGTGAGCATTATTTATTAAACATGCACTTTCGTACGTTATGTTTTTAAGTGTGATATGTTATTGTTGATATTACAATTTATTAAAATTGCGGTAAACAATAATAGTGCACATCACTTTTGGTCCCCTAGCATTACAGCGACCTCCCAGTCAATCACAAACGTTGTTCTATTTCTATGGTAACAAATTGACGCCATGTGCATGCGGCTTCTCGGCTGCACCGGAACCGATATCAAATATATTTTGCCGCGACTGATTTTTCGACATTTAAGAAACAAATGATATATTATTGTTTAAAAGAATAACCCACTGTTAGGGGTATATATGATAAGAAATTAAATCACGAGTGCGAATAATTATATGATACCACATGTTACAAAAGAAACTTGCTACAATTTCACTCATAATAATAGAGCCAACGACGAAAGATGTCGTTATTTAAATTGATACAAAATTGAATGTAACATGAAACAAACGTAACTGAAATCAAACCAGTAACGTAACGTATTTCTCTGCACATCCGTTCAGTATCCAAACTGCCAGATATGCGCAGAACAACACCCACGAAATGAACGTTGTTGTTTGTGTTGTAATACCATTGATTTAGTAGACGAATACTTTTTTTAAATGTATATGCCGCTGTTACACTGATTTAAGAAAAACAAAAATAGCCGTATATTTTATATTAACCCATCTGTGTATAAATTATGTCTGTCTGTCTGTCTGTCTGTCTGTCTGTCTGTCTGTCTGTCTGTCTGTCCGTCCGTCCGTCCGTCCGTCCGTCCGTCCGTCCGTCCGTCCGTCCGTCCGTCCGTCTGTCTGTCTGTCTGTCTGTAAGATTATTTAACATTTGACTCGAGAGAGTCTCAATAAGCCTAAGATTTTCGCTTATTTCCAGTAGCAAAAATGCTTAAACTAAGCATTACACTCTGTCCATAATTACTGTAGAATAACAATCGCTTGATTTCCTATATTTTCTGTAGACAACAAGCAGTCTGTCGTCTTAGAATTTAAAACATTCCGATTTCGAGACGCAAATGTAACAAGATTATATCTTAATGCCGTTCTTAATTCTGCCAATTTGTTATTATCAAATTTCAATTGTTTACACAATGAAATAAAGCCTTGTTTGTAATGATGATAAATTGTAATGGTATTATTGTTGCTGTTTAAAAAAAGCAATTTATAGAAAAAGCACTTAGAATATTGAATTCCACTTAAACGTTCCTCTTTGCGTATATTTTCTTGTTTAGTTTATAACAAATAAACGGTTTAAAGCACGAGATATACAAACACAGCTGTCTCGTTTATGGGTTAGAAATTACATGTTTCTACAGATACTCCATACGAGGACAAAAGGAAGTTTTATATCAATAGGCGTATGATTACCTTAAGTGCTTTCATGCAAGAGGCAGTAGGCAGATACGCACAAAATCGGAAACGATATGAAACAGAAAATAATGCTTCGAGGATAAAAGCGGCACATGAAAAGTAAGACGGTACCTTGTGGAAGCGTATTATTTGTACTTGAATATCAACACAATTTTGTTTCCTAATTACTTGTCCTGGTCTGGAAAGCGCATTTACAAAATAAATGTTGACAAATAACAGACATGACCCTTTTAAAGCGAATAATTCGAGTCGATCATGCTTTCTAATCACTCACACAGAAAACTGTTTATGATGTCAATCTTGTCTATTTCCCCAGCAAACAATTACTTTTGTTTCTTCTTTGGAAATTGTCAGCAACGTTTCCTGTATAGATAATTTGCATCGTCAGGATTCAAAACATACGCTTCCATAATTAATATATGTTAGTTTCTGAAGCAAAATATTAATATGTTTTGTTTAATGCATGATATTTACATTTAAACATAACACGAATGTTTATTATGATCAATTTGAAACTGTAAAATACAATACTTGTTGTCGAGCTTAAAGTTGAAGAATATTAACAAATGTCTTTTTTATGTTTTAATATATTTGACCTCCATTTCAGGCTTGATCATTTGGTAAGTCCATTACAATATTGTATACCATGAAGAACTGAGCGAAACTGACCAGAATAATGTAATCAAATATTTAAGTACTTAACTAAACTATTGCCCTGCGTTTTGTTTTATTGAATATTTAATTATATATGGTATTTCATTTTATTAGCATACAGATTCGGAAACAAATTATGAAAAATGTATGGATAAGTGCTAAAAAAAAATAAAAAAAAAATAGCAATTTTAGTTCAAGCTTTATTACATATATTTAATTATATTTTGTTAAATCCTGAATATACGTGTATTGATACATCAACGTTCTAGCAATTAAATGAAGCATTTTCGTTACAGCAAGTTGGCTTGCAATAACTTAGTATATACAGTTATTATTTCTTACATAATTATATGAAATCAAACCAAATATAAATCCCTATATCTCTCATTTATAATAAGATTCACAATTCACACATTTATAAATAGAGCTTTATTCGTTCAAACATTAATATTCAAACGGTATCAGCTGGGGTAGTTGTAGTCTGTTCGTAAATATATAACAATGACTGGGCATTCTGGAATACAGTTTTGAACTTACAAATATTGAACACGAGCTTCTGAATTAAACGATCGAAATGATGTAGTATACGTTCGTTAAAAGAGTATGCATACTTCTTTTTACATCGTTACTAAATCTTTTTAATTCTAAGGCATTCGTATATAGTCATTACCCATACGTAGATTCTTAAATTCGCGACTGGACCACCAATCTGTCAGGAACCTCAAAAAAAACATTTAACATTATATGAATATATACAACGCGTACATTGATTTGCTGTATTCGTTGTAAGTACGTACCCGATGGATTTGAGGTCATAAAATAATTGTTCCAGCCAGAACATTCGGACCAAAACATTTTATTAACTTCACCAATTATCATGAATCATTGCGTGTCGATTCGTGGCACTTTTATATAAATCTTGTATTCAACGCGGACACATTAATTTTCTCAATCAATTTAAATAATCATAAGAAATGAGTTCTTGCGTGAAGCCATGACTCGCATATATTAATGCTTTGGAAATATACTACCGAAGACGCAACGGTTGAAACATGTTTATTGTTTAAGGGCTTAAATTAAATAAAAATGACATGTTTTCACGATGTGTTTTATTTATTTAACATAAATAAGTACATGCTTCTTTAAGTTGTAGCAGTGCGATTTCATGAAATTCTACTTTTCACAAGTTCGATATATGATTGCAAACTATTTCATTGACATTTAACTTATTATGTGTTTCGAATATTCGCAACTTAACCATGAATTGGCAAAGCATTTGTCTACAACGACTTCAGGACCACTTGCATACACTCCCATTTTAATGTGATAAAATATGTTCATTCGTACAATATGCACATGAACTATGTACATGGTCAACTTGAACAGAATCTTTCACGAAGCATAACTTAATCGTAAAACCGACAGGACCAGAAATTGTGGAAATTTGTTTCGGGGGGGGGGGGGAGGGTAAATGACANAAGGGTAAATGACACTCACATATTGGCAAATTTGCTTTTGAGTTTTATATGAAAAAAGAAGGTACTGGGTGTAAATTTAAGAATTGTATCAAAAGATAAATTGTTATTATTGTTAAATAAAAATATTTGTTCATGTCTCCGTATGCATATGTTATCATTCTGTATAACACAAAGAATTGATTCATCAAAACGTTGATATGTTTAATATGATATCGTTACAGGCTGAGGAGGAGGAGGAGTTCAGAAATCAAGCGTAAGTTGGAAGTTATTGCGTAGTTGGGTGGGGATTATGCAGTGTTGAATACGTATAATTGTGTTTGTAATGTAATTAAAATTAAGGTACATAAAGCAGTGTTTGCGTGTTTGTGAATAATACGTAATTCCCGGTCGTTTTATACTAATTATATCTCTCGTTATGATTCTTTATTATTTAGTTACTACGGTTAGATCTGTATAATAAAGAATTATGGTTAATTACTTAGTATACAGTTATAAATAACACATGTCAATTTAAAGCTTTAGAATGATTTTGTGGTTCTGTGTCTTATGTCAACAGCACTGTCATACATTGACAAACACGTAAACACTTACGTTGTAATCTGGAATATATTAATTTTTCCAAATATGTTTCTTATGAAATGTTAGTTTTTTAAAAATAATTTCGAATACTATTTGATGGCACATTTATTTCCAGTTTAAAACATGTGCCAGTGTCAACATCGAAATTCATTAAAGTTCTACCGCATACAGCAATGTTGTTTTGTGTAACCCCAACGGTGACGGTGACGTAAATCGCTAACAATCTGCACGCGCGGAACATTTAAGAAAATAGTGACTGGTCCATATACTCTTGAGTTTTACAACAACAAAAAAATAGTATACGACAGTTCAGTTGGGTCCGTTATTTCTCATGGAGCTATCGCTTGTACAAATGTAATTCTTTACATTTTCAGTATGACAAGTTTCGAAGCTCTGAATAAGAAAGTTGAGAATTTGGAGACGAAGGTATGTTTTGTTTTAATTTTTCTTGTGCTTTTTTTGTATTGATAATTTGAAAAATCTTGTGTTTCTAATATACTGTTTGTAATTTTCTGTTGACTGTTATACTCATGTTTCTTCGCATAGGCTTATCATCTTATAGACGTAAAAGGTTTCTTCTTTGTGGTGATAGTAAACGCAAAGACCGGCGGTTTCGGCCAATGCGGCGACGCGGCACGCATATAAATGTCGAGCGTTAAGAATTCGTCACGAATCTATTTGAGATTCATCACAAAATATGATATTTAATGATGTTGTTTACTTATTTGAAATGTTGATTTAGATTTGAAGTACGTTATCGCAACTTATTTACTGAACAAAACTTCTTACCGTTCACATTTAATTTGTAAAATATGCACTATATCAAGTGTAAACAAAATATCTTCTTGTTTTTATCTTATTCAGTAGATAATTAATATTTCTTGAGAACTTTAAGTTTATCCATGAAGTGAATCGAGTGTAACAAATGATGTTATCACTCTTAATATGAAATGAAAAGTCGAACGTGAATTTACGCATTTATCAGATGCTTTTACTTGCAATGTTAAGCTCAGTTCGCCGCAGTCACATAATGCATATTTTGCAGTAATATGCTATGTATCTATGAAGGCAATATTTCATAATTAATGTCCATTTCCGACTAATGCAACGTTAGCAGTATTTTGCTAAAAAAACATGTCACTGACTGTAGCCTGGATATTTTCAATATGTCGCAGTAAATGACGAACAAATGAAGTATTATAACAGATGTCAAGCGGAATATCTGGCTCGTTTTAAATATTTGGGCACGAAAACACTTTCACGGCACAAATAGGTGTTCACATGCTTTGCAATGCATAGTATATGGGCTCAATTAAAATAAGTAACGACGAGAATAAGCATAGAGTTTTTCGGGCGAGCTTTTGCATCGAGCAATACTCGCACTTCTTGTACTACGGTATGATTACAATTGCATGCACATTGATATTTTATGAATTTTGTGCAACATTTTTAACTAGAATGTAATTAATTATCGTCATTAAATTGCTCATCAGCACCTTTTGAAAAAAAGATGCTCCGTAAGTGTCAAATTAAGAGATTAAGAGTAAATAGGATTTACGTCAGTACGATACTGCTTGAGTAAAATATTGGTTTAGTTACACTTAACGAGCATAATGCATACTCATCATTTAATATTTATAGCAAAACGTCAAAAAGCATGCTGTGTGCGCGGCAAACAGCGGTCAATCACACTAACGAAATGCGTCTCACCCTTTGATTAGTTTTGATTTTCTATTTTAATGTAACTGTGATACAAATATATGTTACGCCTGATTGACTTGTGTAATGACTTGTGTAATGTACATAACACTTTAATTACATAATACGTGCAATACCGCGTATTTAAAGCGTAAAAGAATACATTGTGTTTAAACTTCAAACATGATGCAAGTTTTACAAAATATCAGATGGAGGTTAAGAAATTATGTTCAGTGAACATTTATACTCATTATTGTGAATATACGTCGGTTTAAACTTAATATTTCTAAATTATGTCAGTTTATTTAATGTCTGCATGCACACTTAAAGACTTTCGCCTGAATTTAAATTACTTTATAAAAGCACTTTATCGGCCGTGTTACTTATTTTAGCTTTCCAGTTCAGTTGGTATAGCCCTGGACAACAACAATGAGGATCGCGGGTTTAATACCCAGCCTCATACATAACTTGTGTCTTGCTTTGTCGTGAAATCCTTTCTACGATCGTTCTCTCCCTTACTCTGATTCAAATTGGGCAATTGTCAGCTACTGTCATACGTATCTGTACTTATTACTGGGAAACCAGCTAACCCAGGAAAAGTGTGAATAGACTTATCCCGGAAAAGCACGAGTTTAGAAAAAAACACTAATCACCCCGGTACAAACAACGCTTGTCCATTATATCAACCAATGATAGCTTACTTTAAATCATAACGGTTGATACGGTGTGTGGTTTTGAAAGGATTATAAATGGGTCAGCTTTATTTGTTCCAGCATATAAGTTTTTTTTTCAAAAAGTAGTTTTTCCGGGATACATATATTGGTTAACAGACCGCCGTGATATGACTGAACTACTGTGAAACTGTTAACAACAGCGAAAGATCGTGCTTACACTTAAAGTTGCTTATTTCGAAAGTATGAATAGATTAACTTGAGCGTTTGAATATTTATTAAAGTGCACTTACGAATTTAATGTCGATTTTTTATGTGGTTTGTGGACAATTGTAAGCACGCCCCTTGTGATCTATGTTTATACCATAGGCAACACAACCTAACTATGCTCGGTTGGCTACACACAATTACGCTTCATTGCTGATTCTAGACGAGTGCCGTTTTTACTTTCACAATACAAAAGACTTTAAATTGTCTAAGTTATTGAATATAGTTTAATATTCAATTTTATTCGACCAACCATTTGTAGTAAATTATTCACAAAATTGATTTAATTTTCTATTGAGTCTTTCAACGTTATCAGCGTTCTGATTTCGTTTCTAGAGCACATTTTTCGTGGTATATGCTTATTGAATGTTAAACAATTCGGAATCAAATATGATAAACAGGGATGCTGGTTGATAGGTATAATACGATTGTAGTGACAACAAATATTTGTAACAGTTATTTTTATTTTGCTGTTAAGTAAATGCTTGTAGTACAAATAGTTGGTCATACACTTGTTTTGTTTTATAAGACTGTCTTTAGGATGGTTTGACAAATAGTGCGTTGTGTTTGCTTAGGTCAAATTAAACTAAATCAAGCCTCCCACTGGCTGCTTTGCATTGGTCGTTCAAGTTGACTCCAGCTTTAAGCATTTAACAACTGTTTTTCTGACTTTCTTTTAAGTATTGCTATAAAATGTATAATAAAGATATTACGCACGCAAATCCGACTCAATGACACATTATGTGTATTTATTTTTCTCAATCAATCGTGTTAGGAAATCTCAAATAATAAATGTTAAACTCAATAAATTATTTTTTAAACTTACTATTATAAAGGTGATGCATTGGGAATGTGATTCCGTTGACATGTCTACTTTCGGATTGATATGTACGTTAGACCAGGGGCGTGTATGCACCAAACAAAATTTTCAATTTGAAAAACATGACATAAATGCATATCTGCTTAATTTGTCATTACTGATGCATATAATGTGTGAGCCTTCAAGTAATACGCGTACTGCATATTGAAAACACGTTGGACTATCATTGTCTTCCTGTATGTATTGACACATCTTTTGGGGTAGTATCTATCAATTTACTGTTATTCTTAACCAATTAGCTTATATTGTTTTACAGGATATGTGTTTTATTAGTTGTTTGTTTTACATATTGTTTTACCTCATTTGTCACTGCATAAATCAACCACGCATGTACTCTTGAAATGACACATATTTCTTATAGTGTGTACATTTTGTAGACTAAAGAGGAAGAGGAGTTTCGGAATACGATGTAAGTATGAATTTATTAATTGAATTTATACTGATGATGTATTTATTATAAATATACTGTAAACAAACGGATTAAATGCGATGTTGTAATATTGCCTTTTTTTCGAAAATGTTTACTTTAACGTGTTAGTTGTTTCATATTTCAGGCTTACCAGGAGTTTGCAAGCGGTAAGTTAAATACAATAAACCTCGCTGTGTTAGTGTTAAACATTCTGGAGACGCCTCTACTAGACATATTTCGTGTCAAATATATAACTTATTTTACAAAACCTTTTAATTCATATACAATTTAATGTGTTGTAAAAATACTATATAAGCAATAAGAAATGTATAAGTATATAGACGATGCACTTTAAATTGAGCACGACAATCGTGTACAAACTAAAGTTCAACGATACCGAATAAAACAATATGTATCAAAAGGACAATGTTCAATTTCTCGTTGTTGATCGTTCAAGATAACTTTTTTAAATCCACGCATCAGATCGACATGAATAATAGGAAAGTAATATTTAACGGAAATGTTTACATATTAAAGGATTCAGATTCTCAACAATAACGTTATCATTGTGTTTGAACACAGCAATAATAGCAGGTATAAGGTATAAAGTAATATACTGTAAGTCCAAGTTGAATAACCTGACCAAACTAGTTGAAACAATTATGCCACACGTGTAACGTTAAACGTTGCAAATAATTTGGAATGTGTCTATCATTTTTTGTTAGCATTGATACAACACAAGGATTGCTAACAGGAAGTAATTAAAGCAATCGCATTTACATAGATACCGCTGTAGATTTTATTTTTGTTATTTGATTTCAATGTTTGAATCCCAAATGTCATTTATTGTCTTTCTATTTTTAATATATTTGTGTCGTCTTTTAATTTATTGTTTGTGATCCTTATCTTAAATATCACATGTTGATGAATTAAATAGCTGACTGTAAAAATAACAATGCCTTACCATTTCGTTATGATCGATTTGGGTTTTCCTCAGTCATATTGGGCCAAGGTGAATATCACACACTGTCTGGCGGTCATTAATAAAACCCACCAGACCTGGGAGCTGATCATACTGGTTCATTTGTGATCTTAAAATCAGTATTATGTTCAATCCAATTATGCGGTCAACCAAGGTCACCTTTAAAATCAATAACGTTGATATCTCGAAAGGAATTACACAAATGTATGCATATAAGTTAACCTTTAAGAACGTTATGTCATTGTATTGTACATCTTTTTAATTTGGAATATATAGTTATGTTTTAACGGTGGATGTTTCTTATGTGTACGCCTTGAAATAACATACAATGTATGAAGCTATGTAGTGGGGAGCAGTGGTCTAATGGTAGGACGCTGGCTTAGGGATCGAGAGGTCCCGGGTTCGAATCCCGCCCTGACCACTGTAATTTCCTTGAGCAAGAAATGTGTCCCACATCTGCTCCTCTCCACCCATGTGTATAAATGGGTACCTGTGAGGGAAATAAGCCAATGTGCCGTGGCTGCCTGTTGCGCCATATGTAAACGGACGACTTAGATCCCAGTGATAGGGGGGTTGATTGTGAAGTCGGCTGAATATGTATATAGAAGCAGACTATAAACCCACCTTTAACCTTTATGTAGAAATGACAAACTTGTACTATGTGACTCTAAACAATATAAATCGAGTAAATAATCATTAAACATTTAAAAACGGGATGGAAAAATCAAGAAAGAATCCGGTCCTGGTTACTCAGTATTTTGTATATTGTATGCCCGAGAGCATATAGTTCGTTATGAATGCCCATTGAATTTTTATCTCGTACTGAGGATGGACCGGTATGCTACCCGCGTTTACTGGTTTGCGATCCATTGATTTTAATGACATAGATAACTCCGGTTACGTTAATTGTCTTGACGCTGCAATAATTATTTTTGCAGAAATTATGTGACCTGATGAGCACACGCAATGCTTACTTAACTATTGGTCGGCCGCATTCGTTAAATTACGAAACAATATTTAATTTAAATCGTAACCAATATAGATGACACTTGTCTGCTATGATTAAATTGCCCATATAGAGGTATATGTGCTTTGTTAACTTCGTTTTTCACTTGCATTATGATGGATATATGAACAATGCTTCTCCTGAAAATATTACCATGAGAGTTATTATTGTCTACATCCGCTAGTTTTTTTTATTTTAAGCAACTGATTTATTACCTATACAATACAGCCCACAACATACAAAACACATTCAATATAAACAAATCATGAAAGCTGGAGATGCGGCATTAAAACAGCCTATGCCTAGCGGTGGGGGTTAAAATAGCTTGTAAGGAGAACATCGTCGTTAATCGATATTCAATCTCGTTCAGACGAGGATATACACCGTGCAGACTGATATACCAATAAAATGTAATGTTGTTGCCTAACGCATGCAATTCAGGGTGAATGATTAACTATTTTGCATGGTTATAATTAATTAAAAACCGCATTCAATAAATTCCTTCTAAGTTTTTTTTTGAAATAATTTTGTTTTCATACGAAATTTTTAAAAAGGAGAGAAGTTTAATCGCGTTGATTGTTACGCTACTACTATGTTTAACCCACGTGCACCACGTATAGCACATTTATTGTACGTACTTGCAGTCAAGATGAGGAGTTTTACATTATGCTTTTTTAAATGTATTGTTTTTCGAAACTTACCTTTATTTTAAAAAGGGCTATTTCTACAAATAATGTTTGCCTCTACTACCACGCTAATATATTTCACATCTTGTTTTTTAACCGTAATATGATTTTGCAGGCTGAGAGGGAGGATGAGTTTAGACGCCTGGTGTACGTATGAATTTTCTGCTACTTTATGTGCAGTTATATTTATTTGTTGTGTATATCAGTAAACCATTATATATTGCATCACTATTGAAACATTAAACACTGTATTCTTACATATTATATATTGTTAAATAATATCATTATTAAGATCATTTACCGACAAATAAAACGTTTATATAACGTCATACATTAATACTTATTTAAGAATTCTACAGAAGCAATTGCATAAATAATTATGTTCTACATAAACATAAACCTGTATAATAATTGTATATAGTGTTTGGTGTATGATAAAATATTCGTTTAACATATGCCATCTAATTAAATATTACATAAATATTGTAACTTTTTTCGAATCTTAAAGTTATATATTTGTCAGAATTAATTTTAATGTGTGTGTAACATGTGTGGTCGACAATCGTTATTTTCAAACAGACCGTTAACGGCGAAAATCGTTTTAAAAATACTCAATAGTCCAAAGGCTTGGCATGGAAGAAATTCGTATTTAAACACATTTTTAAGACTTTACATATTGGGAAATAAAAAAAAACGACATATTTTTTTTCTGAATGTGGAGTCATAGACGCTTACTAATGTGACATCTTTTCACGTTTCAGTCTGGCTCAGCTTAACAAAATGCAGGAGAGTATCGACGTCCTGCACAGAAAGAAGGTATTGTTTTATATTCTACAAGACATGTAACTAGTTTCTATTGATGACGCATTTAAACAAACCTTGGGGTTTTCTTAAACAAAATCAAATGTTCCGAAAAATACACTTGGCGATATCAACGTAGGCATAGCTACCAAATGCGGTATAGAATGTTGTATTAACTATTTTTGTGATAAACGAGTTACTATATAAGCGAAATGTAAAAACGAATTTTAACACAACATGTCAGTTTAACAATCGGTTTAGGAGCTATCCGACATAAGGACAGAAGACTGTGCTTAATCCAACTGTAATTTCATGCTTACAAGCCATGCATGTTAAATAAAAAGGAGTCAATATATACATACTTAAATTGTATTAACAATTAATAAAACAAACAGGAAGGTTTTTAGACTTTTCTGAGATTTATATGTGGACAAATTCTTTCAATAAATCTTTCACAAGCAATAATTACTACATTTTTGAAAAATAAAATTCTCACCGCTGATGAAATAAGTTTTAATTTATGATAGTTTACAGTATATTAGACATGTATGAACAATATAATACCGTGATCGACAAACGGCTTAGTTAGACTTAATTACTTGTTAATTTTAATACTTAGAAAAAATGTGTTATAGCACGATAGGTTTGTTTTCATTATAGAGCATAGCGCTTTTACAACTGTTTTATGTCAATTATTCAATATTTATAACGGCTACGCGAATGGCCGCAATTGTGTATGTGGCATTGACGTCATCATAATTGTTTGTGTAAAAATGTATAAGACATTAATAAAGAATCTAACGTCAAAGAAGTATTGTACTACACTAGCGAAGGATCAATACATCAATTTCATTGACGACGTTACTGGATCATTGAAAATGAATCCTCAGAAATTACATCCAAATCGAGATGGTCACTGAGGAGTAATTAAGCGTCACTTCGAAAATATTGAAGATGCGATGTGTGAGTAGACGTTGATAGAGAAGATTATTTCATAAACAGAGGTTGATGCAATACGAGAGGAGATACTGACGACGAAGCAACGACCGATTGATATGAAAATTAAACTGAAAACAAGCTTTCAGGGACAAGCAGCGTCAATCCAAAATGTCCAAGCCGCCGAAACACTAGCAGAAACAACACCTTCACCAAAACTATAACGGAGACAGAGTAGCCTTACCAATGGTTCTGTCAGTCAGCTGCCGTTGGAACGCAGAATTACGCGAACGCGTTTCAAGTAAACATCAGTAACACAATTAACGGTTTTCAATTTCATAGACTTCCAAAATTAATTCGACCTTCGTTTGACGATGATCTTTTCAAATGGCAGTTTTTAGTATACATCTGAATCGACCAATTCATTTGAACTACAATTTCACAGACGTTCAGAAGTGTCCCTATCTGCAATCACAACTGCATGGTGCTCGCGCAAGTACAATTTGTTCTTACCAACGCTACCTTATCACGCGTTATAAGCCAGCTGCAACAGAGAATTAGTCAACCAAATCGAATTATCCATGCTATCACGCAGACACCAGCTCCGTGCAACACATGGATATTTTTTTTTAAATAATATAAACTTACATAAAGAACTTGAGTCGCTGGGTAAACGCAAAAAGGGTATGGAAGTGACGGAGTTCGTGTTCACAGCATCGTTCTACGCCGGTTCAAAAATTACCACGACAACGACAATATAATTAAGGTGACACTGCTGAAGTTGTATGCGCGTTCTGTGATTAAAATCGTAAGCAAAAATACTGCATAGCCCAAGCTAAAATAATTACGAGGTTTAAAAGAGTAAAACAGAAACGACTCTGTTTAATTATCCCAAATTGTACATCTTGCTGTCAACTTTAGAAGAAGAAACATGATACGAGTACTTTTAGTAGCGCTTATAATCACAGAGCTTCAAACAGGGCGTTTGTTTGAAGACTGTTTAAGTGTGCGGGCCGGACATTTGCATACATACATAGGCATACATACATTTGCATACATACATATGCATACATGCATTTTCATACATACATATGCATACATACATTTGCATACATACAAAGGAATACATACATTTGCATACATACATAGGCATACATACATTTGCATACATACATATGCATACATGCATTTGCATACATACATATGCATACATACATTTGCATACATACATAGGAATACATACATTTGCATACATACATATGCTTACATACATATTCATATTATTTGATGAAGGACACAAATAGCGATCATAAATAAGAAGCTTGCATATTAATTGTAGGTACAGCCCACTGAAACTTAGACAATTTGCTTGGTAACATAATGAGATAAGGACTATTGGATACGGCACTTGGAGACAGCTTCCCGAAATCGGAAATAATTGAAAAATATGATGAATCTGGACATATCACAACTTCCACACTACGACCGCAACGTTATTAAGTCACATGTACACTATGCGAGTTTAGTTGAGCGAGTGTGGTCATTGAAATGCATGGGAACCATACCACCGACTTAAGAATCACTCAAAAGAGACGGCTTAAAGACGTTACAGCAGACGTCACTCGAGAATGCTCTGACAACAAATACACGACAGCTTTCCCTTTGAAGGCTGACCATGAACCGTTACCGTCAATCATTAGCGTTGTCCATGAAGACTCGAAAGAACTATTGTAAGATAAAGCCAGATACCAGAAAACCTCAATCAAGCGCGAATAGATATCATCGAAAATGAAGAGGTATCCGAACCCCCAGAAGCGAACCTGTATTACAGTTCCGTCATGACAACTCCAGTTGGTGTACACTATTGTAGGTGCACACCCACTACTCAACGAACCGGAACCCCAACCAACTAAACGTCTGATATTCGACCAGCGAGTTACATCGCAAGTCAATGGACACTGGTCGTGGTAGTTGAGCTCATCGCCTGAAGAGACGGTCTTATGTAAGCCGCTCAACTGACGACCACCCATGCGTTGCCTCTAGGCATTTATGACGCTTTGTCCATTAGAGATTACCAGTAACAATTAACGGTCGAAGGATATCTAATCATCATCATGGATATGTCTAATTTCATACATATGTAATATATAATAATTTATGTAGATTTTAAATATGTTGAGGCCCCCCCCCCCCCAAAAAAAAAATAATCAGTATTTCAACGCGAATGGCTGCAATTGTTTGTGTGACGTTGACGTCATCATAACTGTTATGGTTTATATGAATAAGACGTTATAAAAGGGTCAAACTTAACAGACCTGTTGTACTTAACTAACTAAGTATCAATTCCTCCATTACACCAAATTTGCATATAGCCATTTATCATGATAAGGAGTATGACAAAAAAAATTACTTACGAATAATTTCAATGAATAGTTTTCCATTTTGAAAATTAAAATATATCAATGAGGCCAATATTCTTAACGTATGATTTAATCCTGGATTTCAAATAATGTGTTTCAAATGTACAAGTTCTTCCGTGTATAATGTATTATTTGCGATTGGGCAGCCTCGAAGATTTGAATTTTTTAAGAGTGACAAACTATTTGAAAAAGAAAGCGTATTTGCTTTCTGAAATATTCCCCCATGCAGCAAAGCTGATTAAAATTGTCTTAGCGTATTTGATAAATGTTTTCGCTGCATATGTTTCGAATAAAAATCATTTTTTTAAATATTAATTGATTCATGGAAAAAAAAAATTAACATTAGAAAGCGCTGCATTAGTAGTTTAACTGAGCGTGCATGGTACACATCTATTATATTATTTGTTCAATACATTTTGTTTGTCTTCAGGCGGACAGCGAACATAAAGCGGATTAAAGAACGGAGACGTTATGTGAACACGATACATAATTGGTGACACTGTATCTAGACCAGTTGGAAAAAAAGAGTTCTAACACTAGGAGTCTGTACGAACGATGTCTATTTTAGCTCTATAGAATAGCTTTAATATATTCACCATTCCATTGTGAGTGGTTTTGCCGAAATATGTATCACGTCCTACAACTACGAACAATTCAAGTGAATTAATATGAATCTAAGTATGTATTCAATAATACGGTGGCGTATTTGCAGTGTATATACGGATTTGCTTTTGCCTCTCGTTGTATTAATAAGTTTTGTTTTTAATGAAGGCAATGTTTGAACATGTCATTCATATTCGGTGTGAGTGCAAATGACTAGAGATAATGGTAAAAATTAACAGCAACAGCTTCGTTACAATTGTTAGCTAAGTGCGATTGTATGACAAATCACGTTAATATTGGCACATTTGTCAGTGTATACGTATATTGAATATGATATTGCCTGTGCAAATGTATCATTGTCTGAATTTGAGTGTATGGGATATGTTGTACATATTTATACTATAACGTGATCAAATTTTTGTATGCAAAGAAAGAGCACAATTAACGCATGATTTGTATATCTTCATATTGTTGTACATTTTCCAGTGAAGTTGTGTAGTGTTGGTATAAGAAAAATGTGAGTGTTAGGTGAGTGGGTTTGGTACTGATTTCATACCATCTGATAATATAATTATCTGAAACGTGAAACGATTTTCCGTTGCAAATGCACATTTTTTTAAAATAAATATTCGTGTTCATGGCATAAAATGGTAGCGATCAGTTGTTTGACTAGCTTTTTGACACTTTTTAAGCGCTATCGATATTGTTTGCCTGTTATTGTTTGTTCATAAAGTGTGTGCGTTTTATGACATGTTTAGGAGTCCTTTATTTACACAAATTTCCATATTTCATAAGCATGTAAATGTGTATTCGTCCTTTTATATTTGTATCTAGGCACAAATATTATTGCAATAATATGTATTTATTCAACGTCTTGTAAAACTAGATGGTTTTAACAACACAATCATCATTTTAATAGCACAACACCGTTTATTATGCCCACAGCACTTATTCGAATAATACGCATATTATCAATAACTTTGTTACCTGTTTCGGGCATTAAGAAAAAGGGGACAAATAATCCCAACACTACAAAATACGTTTTAACCTGTTTGGGGCATTTAAAAAAACTGGGGCTTGATTGAATGCATTCACAAATTGTCATAATTAAAGTCCGACTGATGCACATTATTTTAAGTGTGTTTCTCCACACTATTTTGACATTACTTTAAATTTTCGAATCCGTCGGTGTGCTCCCTTTGAAATGCATATAGCATTATTTTCACTATGCCATACAGTATCTATCATCCATTTTAAGCATATGAAAATAAAAGAATATTAAAAATTTGCATTATTGAATTGCATATGTGAGTACATGTTATTCATATAAAATGTAAATGTTATTCATATAACACTTTTAATGAACAGATATATTTTATGCAAATCATTGTTTGTAATTTTAACTTGTACCTGTATTTTCATGCTGTATGACTTTTAGAGGGGGTATCCTTTTGAATGCCTTATTGTTGTTTGTTTAGATGTTTAGTTTAGAAGCTTATTTGTTGTTGTTTTGTTTTGGTCAAAAATTGTGATGTGATAAGCAGTAAGTTAGCAACTATATGAAAATAATTGCACATACTGAAACTAACAATTAAAAAAAGTATGTACCGTTTTCTATAATGTGTTTCTGTGTTACTTAATAGTTCATGAATCAATGTTTCGTTGATTGAAATTTATAAAGTTTATATAGTTTTTCCTACAAACCTACAAAAAAAATTGTTTAACCGCATATAGTTATATTCATACTGTGCCAATATGACATTGACTTTTAGTTTTGCTTTTCGTTTCGGTTTTAGGTCTCCAGATCCGATGAAAAAATTAAGTTTTAAGAATGTTTGTTTTTATTACGTGTGTTTTTGTTATGCATTTGCATAATGTTTTATTTTTATATTATGTAACATGAATAGTTAATGAGACAGGACCAGGTATTATTTTAGATAGGTTCCTACAAAATTATATATATATATTATAATATACGTAGTATTTGATTGTTTACACATTCTGATAATAAAATCAGTTACGACCAAGTCTATCATGTTGCTTGATCAACGCATTACAACCAACATACAGTGAACTACTTACGTCATTAATGAAACAGTTCAACAGATCTTTTTTTTAAGTAGTTCATATATGTCTTTGAAAAACTATACACTACATGTTTCATTTTTGTTTAGATTCATAAACATAAGTTATCTAATATTGACATTCACTTTATTAGTGTTTGAACGCATACAATAATCTTATACAGTTTTTCCTATCGCAATATTGTGGTGACATCAATAAACAATAAATGTTCAGCGATGTATGGAAAGCAAATGTAGTTGGTAACAGATAAACAACCCTCCAAATGAAAACAAAGTCCATCAAACCTTCCCTAATCCTCTTATGAATGTACGACTTTTTAATTTTAAGATTCAATAACTGATTTATCAAAACAATTAACGTCACCGCAACATACTTAATTGTATATAAAAATTGATTTTATAACAATTTTATATATATATATATGCTCCATGTCTTTGCGTTTGTATATGTCCGCAAACTAACACGCGCCATATGCTATTTGTATTTTTAATGTGTAAGATATTATTAATTATGTACATTATTATATTTTAATTGTTTACTTATGTATGTTTTAAGTTTAACATCCATCTTTTCAGATGTCATTTTGGTATATATACAATAAACTACCATTTTACAAGTGTAAAGTGTGTTCTTACAACTATGGTATAAACAACAATTGACAAAATTATTAACAAGTACATACATGCTTAAGTGTTTTTGTGTATTTTATTGTACTTCGTTTTTTTTCTCGTGTAGCCAATGTATTCATGCAGTAGATATTAACATGAATATATAATGATATGAACAATTGTGTGATTTTGTGTGTCATGTACATGCAAACAAGTGTTGTATGACCAATCAACTTTGTTAAGATTAAGCAGTGTAGATGTGTATACGTACACCATAATGCATTGATAAACAATAGAGATGCTCCAGTTACATAAGTTGAAAATATGTGTGTGTTAGTAGTAACAAACATAAGAACACCATGTATAGACCAATATTATAAGTTAACGATTGTATAAGTAATTATACACATATGTCTTTGACACTTATGTGCTTTAAACATGAATCATTTGATTTACTATAAGAAACGTAGGAAAATAGCAAATATCAAGGCTCACATAACATTAACCTAAATACAAAATACCCAATTACCCAATATGTTTTCTTCCAATACATTGTATTGGTCAATATGTTTATGCTATTTCACCTCACATATATTATTAGTATTTTGTAATTTATTTGACTTTGAATTGCAACTTAGCAAACACTTGTCTATCAACTCGTTAATTAAATACATAAAGTTTGTATTATTTGATAACACTGCTATTATACAAAATACAATTCATGCAATGTAAATTGTACTATCTTTAAAAGTTAACGATTATTTTGCTGTGTACTAATTTTGCTTGATATGCTGAATGTTACTTAAGGAGATATATTTGCATTTAATAATTATACTGAGTCATCGTATTTCTTTTCTTAGCTTAGTATAAATATATACTTCAGATAATGACGCACTCAATTAATTTGCGCCTGAGTGTAGTAGTATGTTTATTTGTTTATAACTCCTTCTTGTAAGTTGAATGAACGAATTGTGATTGTTTATAAATGATGCAATTTTGATTTCATGACTAATGTTTACAATTTGATTGATATACTATATTATATTTGTTTGTCGTGTCTTGACTAAGCAATCACATATGTGGACCTACTTTATTGTACTTGAAATAATATGACACGTGTTTTACGTCAGATCTTAATATGCAATAACATTGTAGTTAATTATACATCGCAATAAGAGGTGGATAAATCAAATGTCAGTATTGTCTTAGTCGTCCAAAAATATGAACGGACAATGAGAATTTGATTGACGTTGTTATATACAGGCATTTGCTTTACGGACTTGATGCGAGTGGAATTGTAAAAGGAATTGTATAAGTTGTATATTATACTGTTTGCTAAATAATTTTGAAACGTATCACTCTCGTGTTACGAACAGAGGATATGTATTGAGCATTTACCTCTGCTTTGTGTTCAAGATGTGCAAGCGGGTCATTAAGTTTATACGAAAAGAATGCATATGCACATATGAACGTTTTTTAAGGCCATCTGTCCGTATAAAAACTCTTTAAAACATCTAGCTTAATAGATTTAAAACGTCCCGTGTGTGATTGCAATGAAATACGCAGACACTGTAAAGATTTGTATTCTTCGTCTTATTATTATTAATAGTAGTATTACTTTATATTGTGTTTTTTATCGTATAGTAGTTATTATGGAAAATATTTGCTTCTAAAGTGTTTATCAGCAAACCATAGTGCAAGTATTTTTTTATTTATAAACATAAGAGGTCTGTTTTGGAAAACAGTTAAACGTGATACTTATTTATGTTAAATATGATAACAAAACATTATTAATTCAAAAATTAAACAACAATTACTTTCAATTTGTTTTAATCTGTTTCACGTGTACGCAAACAACCATTGGACATTGGTTTGGCTGTAATTGTATGATTATATATAGAGCATTTCAATTGATCAATATGTGTTTAAATGTATTTTGTATTGGAAAAAAGTGTTGAGTCTTTAGGTATAAATAAACGTCAGACCGGTAATCGAGCATCATCATTCGCAGATATGAACGTCAGATATGTTCGTAAGCGTATATTCCAGATTAATTTGCCAAATTACTCATGCGCGTGTGTTTTGTGTAATGAGCAAATGAAGGCTTAAACACATGTTGAATGTGAAATGGTATGTGTTATAATCCGATGGTTAAAGAATAGATACCTAAAGACTCAAAACACATAACTGTTTGCTAGTAGTGTGTTGTAGTTTTAGTCGCGTATTTCTGTTAGTTTTTTAAGGGACATGTTCACATATTGCCACGCGGGCACAATTCAAATTGTTCTCATATATTTCATAACATATAAGAACAGATATATTAGGAACGGAATTATACTTCTGCAAAGAAGGTTTCGTATACAAATTAGTTATCAATAGTTGAACTTGATAAACTTGCAAAAAAAAACAAACGAGGCACAATGGAAATTATTATTGTTCCTGCTGTTTAATTGAAGTTTTTGAAAACATGCGAGTAAGTTACAAAATAAAGAAAAGTGTAAACAACGAACGTATTGTTATGTCGGCAAAGCCGAAAGGTAATCGAAAGGTAATCTCAAAGAGGAAGCATTATTAAACTCCCTCGTTATGTTTTTCTCGTATTGCGAACTAATTAATTAATGAAAGTCCTTTGAATTGCCACGATAAGGCTATAAATGATGAAAATAAAATAAATTGTGAGCATGTCTCATAAATTTGTTTTAGAATATTACTATAAGATGTTTTACAAATGGTGTTTTGAGGCTTTAGAAAACTAAAACGAATCATGATACATAAAATTCGATTCGTCATACGAGAACATAACGGCGATACCCAGATTAAATTAAAAATACATGTATAATTATTCATTACCTTCAGTCAATACTTTTGGTTCGGCGACAAAAACGTAGTAGCATTAAATTGCTTTGAACGACATGTACATAAAGTACCTATAAGCGCATTTGCCACATTAGTTAAAAAATAGTTTTAAAAAAATGGCGCGGATTGGAATCGGGGTTTTAATTTTGGCTGCTAGAACCGAGTATAAAAAAAGCTTTTTAAGTATTTGTAATAACCTTTCTTAGTTTTCTACAAAAGCATCATTAGGGGAATAGCCATTTTTTGAGATTTATAATTATGTCAATCTATAGAATAGAAAGCCGTCTATATGCCTCTTAAAATCGTTTGAAAACGCATACAGCTAAAAGGCATTACCGCAATTATACTATTTTTAATGAAAGCCTCAAGATGCCATGATATATAATATATATTCACATATATATGCATGTGAAGTATAATAGCTTGAACATAATAGCAATAAAACAAGAAAGTGTGTGTGTTTTGTTTTATTTCGATTCTTGCATATGTCTCACTCAAACGGTTTTGTGTTTCTTCTTGATTAGATCCTTCAGGTTTAATTTACCTTAAGATGAATACGTATTTTTATGTTTACATATGTAAACAGAAAAACATTGACGAACTGAAATGCAAAAGGTGTTTTATATTTTAACAGCCCTTATACATTTTTAATGCCGATCAAATAAGACGAACTTAATACGGCTTTGAAAAACGTTCGTTTAGATGAAGTATTTATGAATAAGTGTAGGTGTGAGGAAAACATACCAAATACAATTTTCATTTTATTTAAAGTATGTTATGTATTTTACAGCATGAAACATGAGTTGAACACTGAATATAAAGACCTATTTGCATATACACAATAGGTCGATGTTAATTTTCTATGACCGAACGAAAACAATGCACGCATTACTAAAAACTTTAACACGTACTAGCAAAAATATGTAGTTTAAACAAGTGAGAAACGTAATTGATGCAAATATAAATGAAATACCTGAAATTTGCAAAACCTTGAAATATGTAAAACACTCGATAAGTTCAAATCTATTTATTTAAGCTCGATTACACAGAAAGATAATCATTTATATAGATACTCTCGAATCCGTTGCCTGTGTAGAACCAGTACTTGGCGTCTTAAGAGGAAATTTTGAGACATCATATCAACTTTGCCACTCCGATATTTCTAAGTGAACTACATGATTCATGTCGTCGGCATTGTTGATATTGCTGTAGGTAGCTTCTGGCTTATCAATGATCATCGGTGCCATTTGCCATCTGTATAGAGATCATGGCTGCTATCGGCATATCCATTGTGGCCAGAGCGTCGTTATGTTAAAAAGGGTGTATAACATTAGATTTGGGGATCGAGGACACAGTTCAAATAAAGAAGACTTTACAGCGATTGTTTCGTTTTTGTCGACAGAAAATGCACGAATATAACATAAGCTTAAACCTCTGATAGTTATGAACTTAGTGCTTTATATATATTTCAAAAAAACAATTTTTATAAGGGCAATTCGTATAAATACGGTTCGTAGTTCAAAGACGAATGCATCATGCGTCTGTGTTTCAACGGGTAGTGTACACTAATGGTATGCATAGGCATTAAAATGTATATTTTCGGTGTACAAGAGAGATACTTTTTCAGCAAAGCATGATTTAAGTTAAGAATATCTCTCATACTACACAGATATGAATAACATCCTTCGTAACCGTTTTGTAACAGTTGTATCAATTGTATTCATTTAGATATGAAGTTCTACATCAACTGAATCAATGGATTGTTTCAGAAATAAATCATTCGGTACATTTTCAAAAGATTCTAATTGTTTCGGAAAAAAAGTATGTATCTACAGCTAAACGGACATACCAAAAAACGTTTATTTTACCTACTTTAAGCATTCAATAAATAATATTGTATTTGTTTTTATAAAATGTACATTTTTCTTTCATAACTTAAGCTTATAATAACCATCAGAACTTTGCAAAATGGTTTAATCAAAATGTCTAGCAATGTTAAGCGACTTTATTTTAAAAACTTGCATTTAAGTTCTTCCCCAAAATATAGTTTGTGGATTTCTCGTTTAATGAGTCTCAATAATACTATTTTATGCATAGTCAGTTGTTAAGTTGATCGCATTACTATGTTAATTTGCATAACCGGTTTATAACGAGAAGAATAACAACGTGACAACAATGGATCACGAAGCAAGTGAATGCATTTAATAATCTTATCCCAAGTTCTTTGTCGCGATGTCTCCGACTCGACTGAGCGTTTCTGTTGAAAAGGCATCGCATGAAAAACATAATTGTTATCACCTACTGAAATATTAATTTGAGCTTTATTATGAAACAGAAAAAACAAGAGCTGTGTTTGTAAAACACAATGCCCTTTACTGAGCTTTGAAGCCGTTTCTATTTTAGAAACAAGATTATATTTTGAATGTAAAGGTCACAGTGACCTTGACCTTTGACCTAGTGACCTCAAACCATGTTTGATTGTAGATCTCAATGAGATGCATGCACATGTGAAGTTTAAAGAACATAAACCCGAGAGTTTTCATTTAATGAGCAAGGTTAAAGTTTTGGGACAGACACACTCATACAATGACAGACAGACTTAATATGCGAAGAATAACAACGTGACAACAATGGATAACGAAGACAGAAAGACAGGCCGAAAAACAATATACCCACTAATCATTTAATCTGGGGGCATACACATTTTGGAAACAAAAGTTTGTAAGTCATACAAATTGGACTACAGGGTAATCCTCGTGGGCTGTCTCAAAAGTACCGTAGTCATTTTAGTGTCAAAATGTTGTATATATATTTGATGCATTGATACATAGCAACACAACCTCACAATCAGCATATATACATTTAATTTGTCCCCTCAGCTGAATTGTATCTCTAATCGGCCTTATCGTGCAATAAAAGATGATGGGGGCTAATGTACAGGTTCATCGGGCTCTTAAATTTTGTGTACACTATCGCCTGTCTGTTGCGTTATCTACTTATCAGTCTTTCATTGATGTATGGTCAATACAACGGGTGTGAAATCTGCCATCTCTGAGAAATTCCCATTGGTTCTCAACAGAGAACGACGTTTATCCTGTATACTGGATCAGAGCGTGCTTTAATTATGTAAGAGTAATCGTTAATTATCTCCATAATATTTGCTGGGTTCAGAGTGTCCTTGCCTGGATTCCCCAAAAATTGTTTAACAGTGCAGACACATTTGTTCTAATGGTATCTGAGATGAGTTTGAAAATAGTTGCGGTCAGTTGGAAAGACATGGCAACCAGGGGGGCCAGGGGATGGTCTTTTCCTTATTTTGAAAAGTAACAACTTGTTATAATTCTGGAAGTCAAATGTATAATCCAATCTTCAGTAGGCAGATAAATATACACTTTGACCCCAAACACATTGAAACAAAGGGTATTTTAACTGATCCTGGTAGGGTAAGAAGGTCCTTTATAATATATCAAAATTCTTACGTAATCGGACCTTCGGAAAGGTTTGTTTTTTTCAAGATGGCCGCCAAAATGACCAATGAAACCTATTAATGATCATATGCAAATATCCACTCAAATTTGATGAGTTCAGTGTCTGCACTTAGGATTCGGAGGCAAAGAACACATTTAGAACATCACACATAATATAAATGTATTATGTTACACAGAAATCCAACATGGCGAGAAAAAAGCCCATTGACACAATACGAAGGATCACATGTCCATAACTTTTCACTCAAACGTAATGATTGTTTCGTCAGACGCATTGATTTAGAAGACTTTAATTGAATTGTTGGTGTCACTAAGCAGTTGAATAAACATGAAATCCAATTGATGACATTCAGCTGCCAACTACCACTTGATACACAATCAACTGTGTCCATAACATTTATCTCAGAGCCTCAAATTGTAGTCCTCCTCCTCCTCAATAACGACCTTCTGTGAATTGTTTGGATTGTCACAGTTTTCAGTTTGGCAAGGGCTACATACAGCAGTGCAGGGATTACAGGGGAGTCCATAGCGTCTGCAGCTGCATCGAGAGGATTTACATCCTACAGAAAAGTTACAATGGATGATTTTCACTTGTTCTTCAGGTTCAGCCTTGTTTTCGGTCATGATTGGAATTATTTTGTCGTTATCCTGTTTCCATCCCAATTCAGTCGATTTTTATATTATTTGCCATCCCCATTAATACAATGATTTGATAGTATACACGTTGGCTATGGAATACTGTTGCATTTGATGTTGGGGAAGTCGCTCAGGAGTGACGAATGCCACTTTCTTTGTTAACATGTTATGGCGCAGTGATTATAAGGAATCATTGGACTTGCCACCAAACAGATCAACCCTCAAGCATTTGCACAGATTTAATATGTCTTTTTGAGACTCGTTTGGTAAGCAGGAATGCACTAGCACGTGACTTCATGATAGGAAGAGGTTTTACTAATTTCCGAACAACTGACTTTTTCCGATGCCGAAAATACGAAAAAGGAATTTGATTTACAGCATAGGTAAGCATGAACAAAGAGCAACTCATTGCACAAAATGTCTATCAAAAGGTGAATATTTTTATATACTTTGTGTTCGTTTGACTGTTTGTTTACATCACAGCTGAAGTAGATGGTCGTATTTTCCGTTTCGGAGTAATGCAGGAGCCAGATGAGCAAATCTGTATCATCGCCCACCAACGTTGTAGTTCTATGACGAGATCGTTCCTCTGTTGCTTTTAAAATATCAACGTCTATATCCCCTGTAGACAAACCGACGTAGCATCCCCTTTTTGTTAATGCTGTGCTGATTAGAGCAATCATACCTGCCTAGTTTTTGTCACGATTCAAAATGTATGCCTCAGTCTCAGTCTAAGCAAACACTTCTGGCACCCATACCCCGTTTTAGACCAAACACATCATAAACACTTAAACATCGGGACAAATTAGACAGCATTCTTCACAAATGTGTGAAAGATCATACACGTGTTCAATGCAATATATCCCTTTTTGACAAACAGTTAGATACAGACATAATAAATAACAGAAAAATGTTCAGTTCTGACTAGGTAAAATCACGCGAGAATGTGACAGGGAATCATTCCTTTTTCCTAACTGGTCTGCACTTGAGATGTTCTGGAGCTTTGCGTCTGTATTCAATCAAGGAACCATATGTGTTAGAGATGTTTTAAGATGTGTATTTAATTCCAAAAAGGGGACGTTTGGGTTATTACTGTAGCCTAACAAAGAAAACAATTCTGCATAAATTAAAACCTTAAACAAGGAATTGTATCTAGTTCCTATGTCGTAATAGTTATCAGAGAGAAAGTCTAGATACATGTACTATACCATACGTTATTCATTACATATTGACAACAGGAGGGTATCCGTTCTTTTATTTCGGACATTAGAAAAGTAATTCGCAACTATGTTGCAGACATTCGGATCCAAATTGCAGCCGTATCAGGGAAACATTTCATACCTATATTGCTTGTGAATCATGGAAGGAAATTGAATCTTCCTTGCAGCAGTATAAGGGAGGTAAATCATGGTGACATGAAGTAGTAAAAGGGAGACAATATAAATATGCACGGTGCAGCTGCTCTAATTAAGCTGTATACGCCTGTATTTGCAACAGCCTGTGTGCATTTACTAATATTTATATTCAATACGCAAACATTTTAATTTAGTGGTGTAATGATGCTGTACTAATGAAGACGTAAAGCAGAGATTATTCATATTAACATAACAGCCTTATAAGGGAAGCAACCCGTACATACCATCGATGATTGACGGATGGTTGACCACCCTGGAATCAACCATCTGTTCTCGGTGCGATTTCAGGCTCGTCAACACGTCATCGAATGTGAAAAGGTAGTTCTTGTTGAGTTTCGCAACAAAATCAGAGCGCTGAAAGGTTCATTCGATTACTTTATGTAAGTACTTGTGATGAACGTTTCTGCAAACATTCATCGAACGTATGAACAAAGTGCGTAAACTTTAAGCAATTTAAATTATTAAATAATGATTAAGTCTGATAAGTAGTTTCGCACAAATGAAATGACGGCGCTGGTGAAATATGTTTTTGTTATATTTTCCCAATACTACAAACCTGGTTTATTCGTTGTTCTACATTAACTTAACGTCTGGCACCTCTGGTGTGACGTCATGTCCGTCTCTGGTTCACTTTCGAAACCCGCCGTCCAGGACCGAAATCTTCCATCTCCGTTCATTTGAGTGAAAAGATATTTAAGAAAATAGTGCGCAACAAAGCTTATGGAGGACTAATGAAACTCTATTGAACAAAATCATTAAACAAAAAAATAACGGGAGGAGGTCAAAATGATATTAACAATAGCTATGCACGTCACTTTAAAAGAGGAGGTTATGGAGTCGTGTTCTGAGAAAACTTGGCATAATGCATTTGCGTAAAGTGCGCAGTCCGCACAGGCTAATCAGGGACGACACTTTCCGCTTTTGTGACATTTTTCGTTTAAATGAAGTCTCTGTTTAGCAAAAATCCAATTTAGGCGGAACGTGTCGTCCCTGACTAGCCTGTGCGGACTGCACAAGCTAATCTGGGACGACACTTAACGCACACGCATTATGCCCTGTTTTCTCAGAAAGCGACGCAATGTTCACTTGGTTTACGCACCCGGAGCATCCACCACGCCCTGTAGGCTGAAATGGGTCCCAAGCGGTCGTAGGCGACAACGTGGGAGTCAGGCCACACCCCTAGACTCTGGATGCAGTCCGTAAAGCAGTTTGTGTCCGAGAGATTGAACAGGATCTCGGGGGTTCTCGTAAATCATTTGAAGATGTCGAAGTGAACAGAGTTTGGGATGTGACCCCTGAAAAACACGAGAGAAAACCATGCACAATATAAACTAGAACTTGTCACAATAGTGACGAATACCCCTTAATGCCGCATCTAGTATATGTAGCAAGGTGTAGCATTGAACGATGGGACACTCGGTCTTTGCGAGTTTTTACCCCCGGGACATTTTTTTAACAATGTTTGTCGATAACAATAATGCAATTTTACATACAAAATATTGAACATTTGGGCCTTCATATGTAAGTTGACAAACGGACATATATTTTGCAATTTTTAACATACGACGATACGAATCGCGAAAACACAACCATGCCTGCAAGTGCGAATGGTGTACGTGTAAAAGTGTAGTAGAACGCCTGCTCACATGTTTGTGTCCATGGAGAGACAGGCGGAAAGACGTCCATTGTGATTCCAGTATACCTCCTCTACTTCGAAACGCGGGGGGGGGTTANGGGGGGGGGGGTTAAAAATATAAAATTGTTTCAAATGACTGAAAACAAATATTAATCACAGGCAAGGGATTCTCCACATTTCAGCAATATTACGTGCCGAGCCGGGCTAGATAAGATGCGTTACATGACCTGTTTGGGTATATTTAATGAAAAAAGGTATACGGTCATTCACCCAAATTCTGATTTTAGTGGAACATTAATACTTTTTAACACAAGTTCGAAACGTACTTTTATTTTCATTCAACTGATTACGACATTTATGACGTATCTCGTGTGACGTTATTAATGTGACGAAACACACTGCTTTAAGCTAGACACTCTTGATTTTAGTGACAATAATTCGAACGCTGTTTTATTTAATAGTAAAATATTTATTTAAAAAAAGCATCGAACGAATCAAAAACGTTTTTCGGTTTGTGTGTTTGTAATGTATAATGGGAAACTTAAAGTTCAAGTGGAATAAAATAAATCACTCCGAGCATTCATTCGATTTTGTAAAACGTTTTAAAAGTGTAGGTTGAAATAGATTAAGATAAATGGGTGGAAAAACCGAAAATGGAAGTGCATATCGTTGTTATTTTATTATCATAAGCATTGGATTAAAATTGTCATCGAGGTAAGATTGTCGTTTATTAAATTTTGATGTTGGATGACTCCTGTTAAACTTAAAGCTCAAATAGTGTCATCAATCGAATCAACAGTAGAGTCTTAGATGCAATCGATACTTTTTTCATCATTCTAATACGTTTAATTATCTTTTTTATTATTCCGTCAATTTGTGGCTTAATTGTATTAATCACCGCTGGAAAAGACTGAATACGGACGCCAGTTTGTTCAGTTGACGTCGCGCGATCCGATTTTTTTCTGACATAAAAAAATCGGCCCGGCGGGCCAATATAATTTATATTAGCCGCTAGATACGAATAACGGCCCGCTCGCGACGTCATTTTGTTACTATTTATAGTAACACTATGTAATATTTGTAAAATAACAAAGTGTTTGGTGATTGTTTTTATGCATTGCAAATCTGCTCAATGATATCTGTAAACCCATGAAGTGTCATGATGAAATATTGTATATTATATAACTACTATTTAAGAAAGTGCATGGTTGTGGTTTTTGTGCATTGCACTTCCCCTCATTTTTATCTATACACCCACGAAGTTTCAAGTTGGAAATGTATATAGTTTCTGAGATATAGCCCTGAAAAGTGTGTGACAAACGGACTTACGGACGGAAAGACAACACCAAAACAATATCCCTCCGTCTCCATTTTGAAAGAAAATGAAATTGTATTTATAAATACTTAAACATATACTAATAATTTGGATGATGATAAGTCGAGAAAAATTATCGTCAAAATTACCATAATTACGTTGACATTGTATTAAGGAACTTTCTCCCTCGTTCGTATATGAATGTTGCGTATCATTCGCTTTTATTTGTTCATGCCATTCCTATGGAATTTAAGAAATATAACACATGAGTAAGTTATCAGTGTAATTTTATCTGAAGTGTTCATTATATTTCAACGTAAGTACTTGTTGCTTAAAATCGTAACAATTGCTAGTTATTAAATATATCCATCCCCGTAAATAATTCTGAAACATAAAACAAGTATGATCGCGATATATACCGAGCAGCTAGAGATCACAGTTCCCCGCCAAAATGCGTCTAATGACCATGATAGCAACAGGCCACTTTATGACAGTTACAACCACAAAAGGGTCACAATGCAGTGCACTATCCAACAATAACCAAATCACATAAAACTCGAACCTCTCGCTTTAAACTAGAGTTATGGTCCTTTCTCTATCACAACTTATCACAGATTTGGGTAAACAAACATTTATCAACAGTTGTCATACTGGATGAAAACCTGGACATCATACAAAAACCAATTATATGTTAAAGGGACTTGCTATGTAATACATAGAGATAATATTAGGTTAAGCTTTTAAAGGTCAAGTGTATTCAAATCAAACAGAAGAGTCGAAAAAAGTATACAAAAATATATTTAGAGTATGAAAAAATAGGTTTGATACCAATAACACTAAACGAAATGTTCCAAGGTAAATAAACTGCACCTGTATTGTATCCCTTACACATATATGCAAACTTCGTTTAAGTGCCTCGACCTTGCTTCATTAAAGTTCACGTCCACCAAGAAGAGTGGCGAGATCAAAATACATTTCGTGTAAACATCTTATATTAGAAAATACATAGAGGATATGTGTTGGATTCGGTGGATCATCGATTTTAATTCACGAGTGATCATAGAAATTAATATTTTCACGAGTGGCGCGGCCACGAATGAAAATATATATTTTCTATGATCACGAGTGAATTAAAATCGATTATCCACCGAATTTAACAAATTTTCATTTTAATTCATGCTTTTTTTCACATATTATATACATTGTTAAAGAGTTTAACTTAAGAATGTCGTTGGGATAATGACGTCATTTCGTCAAAATAATGACGTCATTTCACAGTTAACAGTGAAAATTATCGATAAGTTTCACTGATAAGTTTCATTGTTTGAAACCATAAACTTATCAGTTTTAATTCACTGATGTTTCTCTATAAACCACCGGAAAGCATTAAATAAATAAACCCCTTCGGTCGAGTTCATTAAAGCGCTGAATGCGCTAGAGTTGTTCGCTATTGTGTAAGCAAAGGGCACTGTAGTACCGCACTTTGGTGTAAACCCAACTTCGGTCTTCACACCAAAAAGCGACTACAGTGCGTCCAAGTATGATGGACGAAAGGGTGGTGATAATAATGATGCTGCTGCTGCTGCTGCTGCTGCTGCTGCTGCTGATGATGATGATGATGATGNACCACCACCACCACTACCACCACCACCACAACCACCACCACCACCATCACCACCACCACCACCACCGCTTCGAGATTAACCACGGCCTTTAGAATACGGACGAAGGTTATCAGTACTCTACCATTCTCTGTTATTGTTCTGATTGTATACCGGTATGCGTTGGTGTTAATTATGTTTGCTATATGCTTGTTGTATTCGTTTCATGTAAACTTATCACTTATTTTAACTGTACTGATGTACTGAAATAATTTTTCGTAAAGCTCACAAACCCATTCTGTCGTTTTCTAAAAATGATAAAATCTGTCTAGTGTATCGCTCCCTGTATACCATGTATAAAGCGTAACATATAACGTGACTAAGTATTAATCATAGGATGATGATTTTATCATTCGATTATTCAAGTTATTGAATTTATATGCAATTAAAATTAAACAGCGACAAAAATAAACGTTTGGATTTTTAAAAAGACACTACATATAAGTTCATTAAACGTTTGCATTTGATAAAAGTTATGTTAGTTATGTAATTTTCTTGGTGAAAATTTCTGAAATACATCAAGTTTAAGTTAATGCCGTTCCCTGATTTCCAGTTTGTCGGGCATGATTGCTCATGAAGCTCCTGGGATAGAAATAGATTTCTCAAATAGATTACATTGTGTACGTTTATTAATAATTATAGAACACATAGAGGGTTAATCATGTGTAATTATGTCTATACAATATTTTACCTAAAAAAATATTGTATTTACATCTATGCATTATAATAAAATGAACTTAATTTTATGTGTGATGCAACCATGATCTTTTCATCTCTGGTATACATACAAATCAGTTTACGCATTTATGATATATAGTATTATTAATAATAATAATGGATTTTAAGTAGCGAAGAATTGTGTATTTAATACTATTGTATTATGTGCTACAACATAAATTAAGTACATGTATGTACTAACATAAGACGGTTTCAAAAGGTAAGTAGAGCTTATGTTTTTGTAATATTTTGCACAGACTTGCACAGTAAATAAAATTGACTTGACTTGTCTTAATATCACTATGCAGGCCCGGTGTTCGTTTAAGTCCGCTCCATATACACATGACCATTCCCTTTTTTATAAGCGACACAATATTGAAATACCGCTAATTATGCGTCATGTTACACTATATTTTTCAAAAATTAAAGAAAGTGATTATCAAAAAATGATGTTATCGGATCAGCTGATAGGGACTGGTTAATATAACGTGTGCCACTGTCAGGTGTTTGTTAACATAATGTGGATGTGTAAATAAACTATTGAATGAATTAATGCAGATAAACATACAGTTATTAACTATGTACCTTCGGAAATGAATGGATATTAGTGTGTAGAGGATCTTTTCCAAAGGGTGGTTAATATTAAATGATAATAATAATAATGTACGGACGTCGCGCGAATGGGGTTATATAAAAGAAATAGATGTGGATGTAAATATTTTACATGTTTTCTCGGAAGTGAAATTTAACATGAGCATAAAACGTCGAGGATCTCGCGGAGGATTTAGAAATGGAGGAAATCAACGCACTCCGAGATATGGGTACGTACACAGACGGGGCCAAGGACGCGGTGGAATTCGCAATGGAAGATACGAGACATTTCGAAAAAACAGACCCTGAATTCGAGGCCCTCGCAATATATATCACCATGGAAGACCCGGAAACAGGAAAACTACATGTAGTTTTTACGTATAATAAAGAACCTTTAAAGTGGGTAAATACACGTTTTATATCAAAATACTTTTGATTAAACTTTGCACATAACAGATAAGTGGAAGAATGTAAACAAAGAACGTTAAAACTATATTTTGTTACAAACGTGGTGAATACATCCGCACCACTTTTATCAGCTATGTTCAAGCGGGCACATACATTGACCTACCTCTATACCGACCTCTAACCGGACCGGGTAAATTTCCGGTTTTCAGGGATTTCCGTTTTTGCTGGGGGTTTAAGGCAAATGCAATTAAGCCCGGTATGGTGGAATATAGCAGTTGAACTGTCCGTCAGTCTGTCTGTCTGTCAATCTGTGCGTCCGAAAACTTTAATGCAATATTGAAGATACCAACTTGATATTTGGCATACATGTGTATCGCATGGAGCTGCACATTTTGAGTGGTGAATGGTCAAGGTCAAGATCATCATTCAAGGCCAAAGGTAAAAACAAATTAAAGCGGGGCAGTACTGGGCATTGTGTTTCTGACAAACACATCTCTTGTGTATACAAATTATGCTTTAAAAAGATCGTAAGAGGTTTTACAATTGATACTCTTGACCAAGGTCTTTTAAAGGGAAACGTTTTCATCTATAAAGCAATACGTGTGAACAGTTTACATACGTTTTATTAAGATTGATTCAAACATGGCATATGAAGATGATATATGTGTTAAGATAACAAATTATACATGGTCTATAATTTAACAATACATTGCATTTTTAACGTATAGTTAGATAAAATGCACAACCACAAATAAGTTGTTAAATTTAAAAGTAAACGAAACATGCTAATTACCACAGGGTTTCAAAGAGTTGTTCACAATTACTTAATATGAAATGAACATTCAACTTATTATTTACTATACATTCGTATCGTGTGTCGTAAAATGGTGTCAAACTTGTGCCCATATTAATCAGAATAGGCTAACGCATGCCAAGCTTCACGTTATTTGTTAATGGGCACACTGTCCACAATGGTCGGTTTGCACAAAGGTAAAGTTGCGCAACGAAACAAATAAATTTACCCCAGCTGCTGTTCGGTATTCGGAATTCAGAGGAGAGGGGGGGGGTTATTAAAGGAAGTTAAGAAACGACGAATAATTACCTTTTTCATTTTGCATACGTTTAATAAATTTGATTCCGACAAAAGTACTCTTATTTGTAGACAGAAACCTTCCCGTTTATTCACAATTGTTCACGAAACAAACAAAAGTTCCATTGTGTCAAAAGATCAAATATGCACAGAAATCGCAAACCGATGATGAAGGTTTCACAAAGCTGTAAATGTATACAATAGATCAATACGTTTTTTTTTACTGGAGTACGAAAGTCTATTGCGTTCTCATATTTTCAAAATCCATATACAATTCTGACAAAACATTCTGTGGGTTACATCTGATGCTTACAAATCAGTCAGTTACTTTTTTGCGTGCAACATGTTTTTGTGTGTTTCTATTTTCGTGTGTAACTTGTTTGAAAACATATAACGTTTGTGTATAAAATTGGTTAAATGGTTCAGATACGATTTTTTTTTTTTTTTTTTTCAAATTTTAGCGTGTGGCCTCGGACTTAATCCTAACATATACATATATTATACCTTCGAAAGACGTTTGATAAAGACATCTGTATGTCATCAATAAAATAAATCAAATGCAATATAATAACGGTAACAATGAGACTTTTGATAAATATAAACAAACTGTCAGAACAATAAAATCCTAAGCAAGCGTCGAACTCGCGACGCAGGAGTCAAACTCATAAGTGTAGAAGACAATGCGTTAAAAAGCTCACAAATGTGACGTCAAATTTAAAACAAAATATCAAAAAGATGATACTCAAGAAACTCTTATTAGGAGAGAAATTATTGTTGTTATTCTCTACTTTTATAACAGAACACAAACGACGATCCTTACAGGATCAAAATTGATTGTGATCACCGCTTTGGAAAGGATTTTGGAGAATCGGGGGTTTAAACCGGTTTGAGGGTTTGCATTTGTATTATTATATATACCCTGCTTAACTGTTACTGTAATATCATTGTTAATATCTTTATTTAGTTTTAAAGACATTTCACTCAAAAAGCCCAATGAGATATCATAGTCCCTTGAACATTATACTAATGCATGTTATTATAGAACGGAAGACGATGTTAATCTGATGATATATCTTGTGAATGAAGATAACGGTATAGTCGCAATAACTCTCGCACAAGATCCATCGCTGCTCAGAAGTTTTAAACGCTTAGTCCAAGAAAACAGCCATTATGCCGATATTTTGTCCCTTTATTCTTGCATCTGTCCTTTTTATCTGTAAAATCACCAAATTACCATGCCACACGGGGAACATATCCTCAACAATGCCCTTGCTCGTACAAGACAGACCTGCCATCAGTCTACAAACACAGTTCATTACTAGCATGAAACTACACATGGGTAAAACCAAGGGCCCTGTATGCCGCAATAGTCTGGTCTTACTATACATATGTTCCCTACTATTAGCGGATATAGAGCCAAACCCAGGCCCTAGAAGACTGAAGTTTCCATGTGCCATCTGTAACCAAGCTTGCAAGTGGACAGGAAAACCCAGTGTATGCTGTGATACATGTGACTGTTGGTACCACCAAGAATGCATGGGCATGCCAGACTCAGTGTTTAAGGCACTAGCAAATTACAGCTGGGAATGCGTCCAGTGT